>PVLC010030646.1:0-19345 GCA_004027655.1 Graphiurus murinus
CTCTACCACTCCTGGGGTCATTAGTTCCTTAATCATATGGGAAACTAAGCTAAGCACTTTCTGAATCTTTCCCAAATATTTGAGTGCTGCGTGGCAGATATTAGACTAGTGCTTATAGTAAATTAAAGATGCTTCTATGCCCCTGAAGATCTTACAGTCCAACTTGGGGGCTGTTCCATAATGTGAAACAGTAATAACAACAACAACAAAAAATTAATTATTAGAAACAGTAAGATTGCTGGCTAAAATAGTTAAGTAGAAGCTGATGGGAGTATAGTGACCTGGAGTCATCCGGAGGACTTCCCAGGGGACGCAAGTTCTCCCTGTGCACTAAAGGGTAGGAAGGGGGGTTTAAAGGGCTAAAGACTTCGTGTGAGCAAAGCCACAAGGACATTGAGGAGATCACAGAGGAAGCAGGTTAGAGCTGTCTTTTAGAGCTCCGCTTTCCAATTCAGTAGCCACTGGCCACAAGTGCCTATTGAGGACTTGACATAAAGCTAGTCTAAATTGAGATGTACTATACACACCTGATTTCAAAGACTTGATACAAAACCAAAATATAAAGCATCTCCATTTTCATATTGATAGCCTGTTGAAATAACATTTTGTAGATACTGGATGAAATGCAAATATTAAAACTAATTTCACCTGTTTGTTTCTACTTTTTAATGGTAATTAGGGAAGTGATTCACGCTATCTTTAGTAAGTTGTTTGTGTCTTTGTAGGGAAAATAGCAAGACATAGAGTGGTCTTGACCTTTTGTCTGGGGAGATAGAAAAAGGAAGGACTGGATCAGGCGGAGGGAAGACCCAGCTCTTTGGAAGGAGTCTAGGAGAGCAGGGACTCCACTGAATTGCAAATCACTCTCAGGATACTGGAACTAAACTTTAATCACCTCTTCAGATTTAATCCTTTAGAAACCTGTCCCAGAATGGCCACTTGCTTCTGATGTTTACAAATGTCCAGAAGGATTCTGGGGACCCTCTACTACTCTGGAGGCCCAAGTACATCTGAAGTCACAGTTTGATTCCCAGAACCTAGGGCTGAGAGCTAGGTCTAGTTGGTCCTGATGAAATCAGGGTCTGTCCCCCAGGCCTGGAGTATCTAAGCAAAGCCAGAAGACTTTCTTTTGTGGTACTGGGGATTGAACCCAGGGGCATTCTACCTCTGAGCTACATCCCCAGCCCCATTTTTTATTCTTTATTTTGGAGCAGGGTCTCACTAAGTTGCGGAGTGCCTCACTAGGTAGCTGAGGCTGGTTGCGAACCCGGATCCTCCGGTCTCAGCCTCCCAAATGTTGGGATTACAAGCATGCGCCACCATGCCTGCCTTTCAGAAGACTTTCTTGATACCTCCCAAAGGGCTTCATCTGATCTTCCAGGCCAGATGGAAAGTCAAGGCTGATCTGAAGCCAGACCTGGACAGCCAGACTGAAGTCTAATCAGGGGCCCGGCAAGGTCTGTGGTGGCCACAGTTCTCCTGGCTCCTGGTCATTGATGATTCCTCCAAGGAACTGGGTGATAATCAGAAAGCAAAATGGAACAAGTTGCTGCCCTCATAAATTTACAGTGTAGACACAGTCTTAAATTGCCCTAGTGTGAGCATGCATGTGCGCGCGCGCACACACACACACACACACACACACACACACTTTCTAAGTGCTCTCAAGGAAAAGAACAGCACACTCAATATCTGGGGAGGAGGAGGAGGTGGGATTTGGTTTGAGCAACAGGGACCCTGTCTGAGGAAGTAACATAAATATTCAGAGTCTGTTGCTACCACTCTTCTGGCCCCTGGTGGGTATTATTTGCATTCTGGACCCAGTTCAAAGAGTCTTTCCAAAAGGTTTTGCTAAATATTATGGGAGAGCATGAGGGAAGTAGAGTAAAAGGAGTATAAAGCCAGATAGCTTTATGGAGTTTGCAGTTTCTAGCCCCTTGCTTAAAGCTGGCTTGCTTCAAGAGCTCATGTGGAACTGGGTGTGGTGGCACACGCCTGTAATCCAGGTACCTGGGAGGCTGAGACAGAAGGATTGCAGGTATAAGGACAGGCCCAGCAACATAGTAAGACTCTGTTTCAAAACAAAGAATAAGAATGGCTGGGAATGTAGTTCAGAGGTAGCATGTCCCTGGGTTCAATCCCCAGTGCCACAGGAAAAAAAACAAAACCAAAAAACTCATGTAGGCCAGGCACAGTGGTGCACGCCTATAGCCCCAGCTACTCAGGAGTCTGAGGCAGGAGGACTGCTTGAGTCCAGGAGTTTGAGACCAACCTGGGCAACATAACGAGTCCCCATCTCAAAACAAACAAACCCAAACCAACAACAACAACAAAAAATTCCTGTGGCATTCGCTGTCCACAAACATCAGAGGCACCTGTACCTGGCCGCAGAGGATTGTAGCTGGAGCTCTTCCTTTCTGATTTACCACCTGAGTCCCTGGGGAGCTGTCAGCTTGTGACCTGAGCCCCTTCCTAGATGTCTTGACACTGGGGCCTGGATTAACCGGGTCAGGTTCCAATTCTCCATTCTCCATTCCCCACCTCCCCCTCCTGCTTGCCCTCATTCCTGCTCTGAGGTGTTGCAGCCACGACTGCTGCCTCCTGAATGATGCACCACATATCACCTGATGACAGGTGTCCGCTAAGCCTGAGTGCCCCGCTCCAGACAGTGTTCTAGACCTGCTTCTGTGATGTGTGGGGCATTGTACTCAGCCG
Organism: Graphiurus murinus; assembly: GCA_004027655.1. Classification (NCBI taxonomy): domain Eukaryota; kingdom Metazoa; phylum Chordata; class Mammalia; order Rodentia; family Gliridae; genus Graphiurus; species Graphiurus murinus. The sequence goes on from PVLC010030646.1 coordinate 2,716, forward strand.
CCTCAACCATCTTGTCCAATTCCTGTTCCACAAAGCAATTTAGAAACTGGAGATAATCTTGCTTAGTCACTTGGGCTCCACTTGAAAGCAGAAGATCTCAGCAACCTTTTAAGGGTTTTTTTTTTTTTCAGTCTTTCTAAGTTTTAAGTTCCTGTTTCTTTGGTTTGGAAATTCCATGCCCTTCCCAATGTAATTTGCAGCCTAACCACCAAATAGTGCCTCCATTTGCAAGCGTCGGCAGTCAAGTCGGCCCAAGTGAGCGGCTGTGACTTCCCCACACAGCCATGCCCCCACTCATTCCCAGGGAGGTGGTCAGCTCTAAATTTAACTACAACCCTGCTGCCAGCGATGCACACCAGGGCTGCAAGAGCACAATCAGAGCCCGACTGCTCTCAGGGTGTGTAGGAGGTAGGAGAGAAGTTGGGCAAGGCTTCCCAAGCACCTAGACTAGTCCTGGAGGACAAAGAGGAAGAGTTCAGGATGGGGAGGAGAATAGTCATCTCAGGGGACTGTGGAGTTTATCTCAGCTTGGCTATGTCCCTTGGAGAAAGTCCACCAAATTCCACCTCCAACTGCAAACTATCAATGACATAACTTTCCTGGGGTCTAATCATCATGCCTTCTGGCCAAGCATTATACCACAATGACAGGCTCACCCTTCTCTCTTACTCCGAAGTCATGGGTCCCAGGTTTGTGGGGTACAATCTGCATATTGTGCTATATTGATTTCAGCTCCAGTTGGACTGCTGGCATTTTTTCTGTGTTAATTAGTATATATTGTAGAGACAGGACAGAGGCAGTGTCTGAAGTCCTTTTCTTCTGTTTTTTGTGGTACTGAGGATTAAACTCAGGTGTATTCTACCTCTGAGCTACACTCCTAGCCCTATTTTAATTTTTTGTTTTGAAATAAGATCTTGCTAGGCTGCTGAGAGTCTCACTAAGTTGCTGAGGCTGGTCTTGAACCTGTGATCCTCCGCCTCAACCTCCCAAGTACTGGGATTACAGGTGTGTGCCACCATGCCTAGTTCTAAAGTCCTGTTTGTGGAATGGCTTTGTGTAGCTGCAAAGCATGGAAAAGGATTTTTGTTTGTAAAAATTAGCTCATTATGATTTAGTCACATTTCCAATTGTATATATAGTCACAATTAGCATCCGGTTCCATGCTAAGTGTGTGTTTGCCTACTTACTAACTTCTTTATGCCAGTTTCTTTACCTGTATACTTGGGTCATGGAGGTTCAAATGAAAATGCCTGTGTATATCACTCAGTATAGTTCCTGGCACCTGGGATGCGCTCAGTAAATTTCAGCTTGGGAGCAGTAACATTCTTCTTCTTTTTTTTTTTTTTTTTTTTGTGGTACTTGGGATTGAACTCAGGGGCATTCTACCTCTGAGCTATACCCCCAGCCCTATTTTTTATTCTTTATTTTGAAACAGGGTCTCACTAAGTTGCGGAGGTGCTCACTAGGTAGCTGAGGCTGGCTGCTAACCCGGATCCTCTGGTCTCAGCCTCCCAAATGCTGGGATTACAAGCTTGCACCACCACACCCGGCAACATTCTTCCTGTTGTTAGACAGACAGTATCTCACAGGCCATAATTTTAGATGAGCCATTAAGTGAGATAGGAATGAATTAGCGAATATTTCTCCAAGCTTTAGGAAAGCAGACTCATAACTGAGGCCTCAAACTGATGGCCTTTTGCTCACTTTTTGAGCCCTAAAAGTGTCCTTGTTCACAACAAGTTGCAGATCTGGTCAATCCTAGGGCTGATTCAAGGTGACAGGGTTTTTTTGTTTTGTTTTTGTGGTCCTGGGGATCAAACCCAGGAGCATTCTATCTCCGAGCTGCACCTCCAGCCCTATTTTATTTTTATTTGGAAACAGGGTCTCACTAGGTTAATGAAAGTCTCACTATTTGCTGAGGCTGTCGTCCAACTTATGATCCTCTTGTCTCAGCCTCCCAAGTACTAGGATTAGAAGCATGCACCACCACACCAGGCAAGGTGACCGAGTTTATTTTTTTAAAAAAAGGTCTCTTCCCTACTCCTGGAGGTCAGTGTCCTCAGCAAGTTGCTACTAATGCCTCAAGGAATAAACCAGTATTTATTTATTGATTGATTCAGTGTGTGCCAATGCCCTGTATTCATGTTCAAAGCTGAGCATCTTACATGTGTTCCTTTAATTTCTACAGTTGTCTGCTGTGCTCTGGTAAATATCTGACCTGCTGTTTATGACTCAGAAATTTCTGTTCTGTCACCAGCCACCAATCAGAGCTTCTAGTGTTCATTACCTGCATTTATCACTTTTACACAAAACAAAACAAGAGTGGGATTTGGGTTAAATGCACTATTGGTTAGACTTAGAGTTTACATTAGGCTTTTTGCAGTAGTGAAATTCACTTACAGATCTTTGTGTTCAGTGGGAAAGAAGTTAGAAGTCCCCTAAATTGACTTTGCTTTGGGCTGTCTACCTTAATTTGGGTCATATCTCCAACCTTAAATTAATCCCCAGGACCTGGGGAATGAAATATTCAGGTTATTATAGGACTTACCCCAGAGGTGAAAGATTAACCCAAGACAAGGTTTCAACTCTTAAAGCTGCAAAGTCAGCTCAGTATGGTGGCACATGCCTGTAATCCCAGTACTTGGGAGGCTGTGACAGGAGGATCACAAGTTCAAGATCAACCTAAGCAACTGAGCGAAATCCTATTTTAAAATAAAAAAACAAGCTGGGAGTGGTGGCATACCCTTGTAATCCCAGTACTTGGGAGGCTAAGACAGGAGGATCACAGGTTTGCTGCCAGCCTCAGCTACTTAGTGAGGCCCTCTGCAACTTAGTGAGATCCTGTTTCAAAATAAAGAATAAAAAATAGGGCTGAGGGTGGAGCTCAGAGGTAGAATGCCCCTGGGTTCAATCCCCAGTACCCCCCCACACACAAAAAAACCCCAAAAAACAGAAACAAAATAGGGATGGAGGTGTAGCTTAGAGGTAGAGCACCCCTGGGTCCAATCCCCAGCAACACACACACACACACACACACACACACACACACACACACACACACACTCAAAGCTGCAGAATCGGCTGGGGATCTGGGTGCTCTTATGAAGCAAACTGGGTGCTGGGGATGCAGCCAGCAGTTGTCATCAAAGTTGAATGTCAACCTAGGTCTAGGGAGAAACTGGGGTGAGAGTTTAAAGGCAACTGAAGTCTCTCTGAGCTGCAAAGCACAGAGAGGAGAGAAAGATGTGTTCAGGCCTTGTGAAGAGGGGCGTGGGGAGGGTTTTGAAGGTCAGGAAGTATATTCTGCACCTAAGAAGTTAGGTCAGGGAAATAGCACAAGGAAACAAAGAAGGTCATCAAGGCCTAGGAGACAGGGGTTGGGGGGGGTGGTCGGGGGGTGTCCACAGAAATGGTGACGGAAAACTATGGTGGGCTACTATAGTCTCTGCAGGTCTTTGGCTTTTGAGATTCAGCCTATACATTTCACAGGTGAGCAGACTGAGGCTCAGAGAGAGCAGAGAGCCTGTGGTTAGTAATGAACACTGGCTTCTTCTCCAGCCTCCAGAAGTCTGCTTCCTCCCTGTGTCCCCAGCTGCTCTACTTAATTCCAATCCTCAGGTCAGGTACATTTGTGTCTTTCTTTTCTTTCTTTCTTGGTTCTGGGACATTCTACCTCTGAGCTATACCACCAGCCCTACTTTATTTTTATTTTGGAACTGGGTCTCACTAGGTTGATGAAATTTTCACTACTTGCTGAGTCTGTCCTCCAACCTGCAGTCCTCCTGTCTCAGCCTCCTAAGTACTGAGATTACAAACATCCACCACCATGCGTTGCTCATTTGTGTTTTTCTTTACTGCACTGAAATCTAGTAGTTTGTAGTTTCCCTTTAAAGTTTGTGTCCCTTTAAAGGTAGGATGGGTTAGCAGTTCCAGAAGCAGCTTTTTCTGTGGGGTATTAATTTTATTTGCATACATAAACCCTGTGCCGCCAAAGCTCTTAACATCAGCCTTGCCTGGCGCGCGCGCACCCCCCCCACACACACACACTTTCCTACCCTAAATAGCAGCGGCCCAGAAATGTTTGTCTACTTTTGCCAACATCTGACTGTGATTATCTTTAACCACAGTCACACTTGTTTGTCTCTTAAAATAGGATTGACTCTCTTGAGGCTGCTGCAAGCTGTCACAGCCTCCTAGAACCCTGTCCCTTCTACCTACCTGCTCCTGGTAGCCAGCAGTCTGCTCATTGAATTTCCCTGTTCCCTCAAGTCAACACTCCTGAACTCTTCCTTAGAATCCAGAGACCGCTCTTAGCGAGAGTGTTGGATTTCCCCCTCTGGAGCCCTCCTGTTGACTCAGGCAACTACAGGGATAGCTCTCCCTGCCATGGTCAGCAGCACCCTTCCTTCCAGCCCTGGCTCTGGCCAGGCTTCGCCAATATGCAGAAGTCCGTTTCTCCCAGAAGAGAGTGGCCTGAAGGCTAGGCTATGTCTGAACTGTGGGGTGGACCCAGCCAGTTTTTAAAAAAAATATATAGTACTGGGGGTTGAAACCAGAGATTCTCTAAAACTGAGCTACATTCCCAGCACTATTCATTTTTATTTTTAAAAATTTGAGCTGGGTGTGGTGGCACTGGCTTGCAATCCCAGTACTTGTGAGGCTGAGACAGGAGGATCGCAGGTTCACTGCCAGCCTCAGCTACTTAGTGAGGCACTCCACAACTTAGTAAGACCCTGTTTTAAAATAAAAAATAAAATAGGGCTGGGGGTGTAGCTTGGAGGTAGAATGCCTCTGACACCTAAAAATTTAAAAAAATAAAAATAAACAAAAAATAAAAATAAACAAATAAAAATTTGAGGCAGGGTCTTACTAAGTTGTCTAGGCTGACCTCAATTTTTTTTTTAGAAACAACATTTTATTATTGGTGCATTGTAATTATGCATTATAGTGAGGTTCAGAGTGATATAAATATACATGCACACAGCACTTGATGACCTCAAATTTTTGATCCTCCTGACTCAGCCTCCCAAGTTGATGGGGATTATATGTTTGCAAAATCACACCCAGTATAAGACCCAGCCAATTTTTGACATGGCTGTCTCCCACCACAAGCATGGATATTACAGATTAATATCCTTGGTTTGCAGTTCTGAAGTCGGTATTCCTATATCCTGGTCTATTGGTTCCTTTACTTTAAAGTTGCCTCATTTTAACTTTGAATTCAGTGGAAGTAAAAGGAAGGGAATGAAGAAGATGATTTTGTCTTATAGTTTCTCTCTAAGCCTTACCCCCTACAATAACACATCATACCAAGCAAGGACAACCGCTGCCAGGTGGTACCTGATAGCCTTGTTTGAGAGGGTCTTCTTAGACCTAGGTTAAAGTGAACATCAACCCGTATGAGTGATTCTGTGTTGTGTGCCTCAGACTTGAATTATATCACTCAGAGGTCCCTTTTCTGAGACAATTAAGGGGCCATGTGAGTGGTCCACTAAAAAAAATCACAGAATCAGAACCCTGAACAAAAGATGGCCAGGATTAGAGCCAGGCATGGTGACTGTAATCCCAGTACTTAGGAGGCTGAGACAGAAGGATCCCAGGTTTGAGGCCAGCCTCAGCAACTTAGCTAGACCTTATTCCCCCCCCCCAAAAAAAATTGTATGGGGGGCTACTGAGGGTATAACTCAGAGGTGGAATGCCCCTGGGTTCAACCCCCAGTACCAAAAAGAAAAGATGGCACAGATGCTTTCCTGTGTTGTGAGCTTGTTCTGTTTGGAGCAGTGTGTATCCAGAGTGAGGTGGAGGTCACTGCCCCTCTGAGCCCCGGCAGGAACCATTCACGGTGCTATGGTTAGACTACATTTTTCTTCCCAAACCACAAAGTTCATTTCTACGTAACCTTGTGAAAGTAGACTTAAAAGTTGAGGTGCTTAATGGCGGAAAATAGGTTTGGGAGATGAAGGTTTCAGATGAGTCCATGAGAGCCCTATAATATTTTTATGATCCTTAAAATAAATTATCCCATTAAATAAAGAGAATAAGAATGAGTACTGTACAATTTCCATTCTATTGGGTTAGAAATATTTCAGACCTTTTCCTAACTCAAAATGTGAGCCAGATATTTTTAAACCCCTTTTAATGTAGAGATAATAGGTGCATTAAGATTCTATGATCCCCTGTGGTCCTTGATCCAAATGGGACCCAAAACCATATAAGAGTATAGACTTTGGAGACCCACAGGGTTGCTGTGCTCTGTCCTTCACTGGCCCTGTGATCCACCATAGGGAACTTAACCTCTCGATGTCACAGTCTTAGTGGTAAAATGAGAATAATACACCTGTGTACGTAGAGTGTCATAAACGTTAGACAAAAATGGCAAGGCAGCACGCCTGGCATGTGGATGTCCTCAGCAAAGGACAGCATGTCGGAGGTAAGTGGACACAGCATTAATGGTTTCACAGCATCATGAATGTAGTTAGTGCCTCTGAATTATACATTTAAGAGTGGTTACCATGGTGAATATTAAGGTATGTTTATTTTACCGCAATTTAAATTCATTTTTGTTGTCGTTTTGTTTTGGTGGGTACTGGGGATTGAACCCAGAGGCATTCTACCTCCAAGCTACACTCCCAGTCCTATTTTTTATTCTTTATTTTGAAACAGGATCTCACTAAGTGGCAGAGTCTCGATAAGTAGCTGAGGCTGTCCTCGAACCCAGATCCTCCAGTCTCAGCCTCCCAAGTACTGAGATTACAAGTATGCACCACCACGCCCGGCTTGCAATTTAAATTTTTAAAAATTATGCCCCCCCAAAAGATAAACAGGTATGTGAAAGAGCAATTTATTCATGTATAAGAAACAAGAAGGAAGTTTATCAAACATGCTAAATGGAAGGATTCTGAGTGATTTTTAAAATTAGCTTCTTTAAGCATTTTTGCTTTTCCAAAATTCCTGCAACAAAGATTACTTGTTTACTCTTTTTGGGGAGGAGGGTAGTGCTGGAGATCAAACCCAGGACCTCACACATGCTATGCAAGTGTTTTACCACTAAGTAATATCTCCAGCCTAAAGAGTACTTTGTATGTGTATGTGGAGGGGTGGGGGTACTGGGGATTGAGCCCCGGGGTGTTCTGCCTCTGAGCGACACCCCCAGTCCTTTATTTTGAAACATGGTTTTGCTAGATTGGTGAGAGTCACACTATTTGCTGAGGTTGTCCTCAAACCTGCAATTGTCCTGTATCAGCCTCCCAAGTACTGGGATTATAGGTGTGTACCACCATGCCTGACTCAAAGAATACTTTTATAACTAGGGGAAAAAAAGAAGTTACAATGAAAGCCCTCAAATGGAAGAGCATAACCAGTAAAACAATGAGCCAAGTGTGGTGACACACACCTGTAATCCTAGTACTTGGGAGGCTGAGACGGGAGGATTGCAGGTTCACGGCCAGCCTCAGCAATTTAGCAAGGCCCTCTGCAACTTAGTGAGACCCTGTTTCAAAATAAATAATAAAAAATAGGGCTGGGGGTGAAGCTCAGATATAGAATGTCCCTGGGTTCAAACCCCAATATCACAAAAAGCAAAAAAAAAAAAATGGAGTAAAGCAATGACAGGCCTCAAGCAATAAATAGTGTTTCTCAGGGTTGATGGGTGCTGGTCACAAGCACAGCTCCTCCCTGCCCTGTCCCTGCACCTGGGCAGAATTTCAGTTGCCACCATTGCAGGGAGGACCACTATTTCAAATCCCGCCCTCTAGCTCCAACTCTTAGGCAGGCTCCAGGTAGAGAAGACAGTTTCCAAAAGCCAGAGTTGGAACCTGAGCTGGAGAGAGGCAAGAACACAGGGTCCACGCAGGAGAGAAGGCCAGGAGAGAGGCGGCATGTGTGTGGTGAGCCTTGTCATTCTGGGGTCTTTCACCAGAGTGCCGGGAGGTCCTAGGTGTGGCACTCATGTTCACACTCATCAAACAAACGTGTGAGTGTGGATGTGTGTTTGCACTAGGATCTGCTTCTGCGTCTGTGACTTTCAAAAAGCGGCAGGTTCTGAAAGGGGAGCCGGGCAACCCGCTGTGCCTTCTTTTTGGCTGCTGTCCTGTGAAGAGAAACAAGGGGGAACCTGTGGCAGTGGGGCTGGTGCTGAGGACAAAGGGCTGGCTGTCTTGCAGGCCTGAGTCCCGTGGCGTGACTATGTTGCAACACAGTACTGTTTACTGTTATTCAATAGTCATAACTGTTTATTATCATATAGTAACCTTTCACTATTGCTTAAGTGAGTATTGTTATCTCAGAGGTGGGTGGTAGTTTTCCCCATTTTATAGATGAGGAAACTGAGGTTCAGAAAGGTTAAGAGGTAGAGCCAGATCTCAAATCTCAATGTCATCTCACTCTATACTTGGTGGTGGCTTCCTCCTCCTCCTCCTCTTCCTCCTCCTCCTCCTCTTCCTCCTCTTCCTTTATGGTACTAAGAATTGAACTCAGGGGCATTCTACCTCTGAACTACATCCCCAGCCCTATTTTATTTTTTATTTTGGAAACAGGGTCTCACTAAGTTGCTGAGGCTGACCTCAAACCTGCAATCCTCCTGTCTCAGCCTCCCAAGTACTGGAATTAGAAGCAAGCATGCCCCCACACCCAGCTTACACTTAGCTTCTGTATTCATGTATGCATGTATAAACAAGCACCTTGGCTTTTTTATACTTAGAATGTATTTGCCAAGTACTTTTAATGAAATTTTTTCATTTAAAAAAATGTGTATTTTCTCCCCAATACACATCTGAGTGTCTTAATTCTATGTCAGGCTATCTTCTGGGTGCTAGAAGCACAGCAGTGAACAAATGCAAAGATCTCTGCCCCGTGGAGCTTATGCTTTAGTGAGGGGAGGAGAAAAATAGTAAATTTACAATGGGTATCTTAAAGTCTAGTATATTAATAGGAAATTTTGAGGTTCAGCATTGCCAACAGATCAGATGATTGCTATTGAAAGCACAGGTTATTATTCACAGTTCCCAAGAGGAGGGGCACACCACACCAAGCCACAGGAGAAGGGCTGGGGTTGGTGCAGGCAGAGGGTGGGAATTAGTGCTGAAACCTGTGAGCGAGGAGGCAGGGTAAGCAGGTTTAGGATGGACTCATTAATTTCAGAGGGCTCCTAGGGCATAAGGGGCTGTCCCTAGTTGCCTGGTACCTGTTAATAGTTGGGTAGATGGTGATAAGGTCTACAGGGAGAGAAGACAGTGGCAGTGTGGAGGGTGGGGTGTTACAGTTTTGAGTCCAGTAGTCAGAGAGGGCTGTACCAAGAAGGCAGTGTTTCAATAACCTATCTGAAGGTGATGCTGAGAATGTGGCTTAGTGGTAAAGCACTTGCCTAGCGTGCATGAGGCCCTGGGTTCAATCCCCAGTACCATAAATTAATTAATCAATCAATTAATTAAAAATGAGCAATAGCTACCTAAAGGGAAGAGAGGGGACGAGCTCTGTGTGATCTAGAAGGGAGAGCCTTCTAGGCAGAGGGATAAGCAAGATCAGAGATGGGGGCATAGCTCCTTGATAAGATCACCTAATGCTTTGTCAACATTCTCTGCCAAGAACATGAGCTGAGCCGGGTGTGGTGGTGCACACTTGTAATCCCAGCATTCGGGAGGCTGAGATCGGAGGATCCGGGTTCGCGGCCAGCTTCAGCTACCTAGTGAGGCACTCCACAACTTAGTGAGACCCTGTTTCAAAATAAAGAATACAAAATAGGGCTGGGGGTATACTGAGAGGTAGAATGCCCCTGAGTTCCATCCCCAGTACTGCAAAAAAAAAAAAAAAAAAAAAAAAGATCATGAGCTGGCGTAGGGAGGAAGAGGGTGGCCTTATGTGTGTGAGCTGAATACAGAATGTTTTTCCAGAGACCATATATGAATATCCCAATTGTCCCTATTCATCCATATCTGATAAGGTATTTCCTCCCAAATCCTTTACTCCTGTGTGTGTGTTGGGGGGGTGGCGGGGAACTCGGAGGTAGAATGCCCCTGAGTTCAGTCCCTGGACCACAAAAAAAAAAAAAGAAAGAAAGAAAAATTAAAAGTGTTCATCACCACGCCCTGCTCCTTTATTCTTTACTAGAGGAAAAGGTGATTTTTGGTGGGGAGGCAATTCTTCATTCAGGAGAAATTGATCATTGATCTAGCTCCACCACACTGGACACTCTGAAATGAAGGACTGTCAGTTAAACCATACCTCACCACTTATGCCAGCCCTAACCCCTTTTAAACCATCCCAATAGTTTCCCAGTGCCCTTGGAATCCAGTTCCACCCCACTGTGGCCTGCAAGGCTTTGGGTTGTGTCCCTGACTCTCTGTCTAACTTCATTTCTTGTCCTTTTCACCCCTTTACCCTGCCATGTTCTAGATACAAGAACTTCCTCCAAGTGACTTCAATATCCCAAATTCACTTCTGCCCCAGCGTCTTTGTGCACTCTGTTGCTTTGGTGGAAAGCCTTATCCCTATCTTCATGCAGCTAGCTGGTTCCTTGGCTGGTTCCTTCCTGTCCTTCAGGTCTCAGCTTGAATGTCACTGCTCAGAGAGACTGTCACCAGCTACTCATTCTGGAGAAGTCATCCAGGCCCTTTCTACCCCATTAGCCAGTTGAATGCTGTAAATACTGTTGAACACTATTGGAGAGTTTTCTAATTCATTTGTTACCTTATTATCTGACTCCACCCAACCCCTCACCCCCACTGCAGTGTCAGCTTCCTAATGTCAGGGGCTTGGTCTGTCTCCTACACTGCAGTAGCCCCCATCAGGAACAGCACCTGGCACATAGATAGCATTCAATAAACACTGGTTGAATGTAATGCAATATCTTCAAGCATAAAAGTTACATAAATTGAGCCTCTGGGACCCAACACTGAAGTAATAAAAGAGCCATGGTGAAGGGGCAGAGTCTGGGCGGGCTGCTGGGAATGGGGCATTCCTGCAGAAAGATTCTAAAGAGGCATTTCCTCTGCAGGGTGTCTGTGGTGCTGGGTGATACTCCATCCCAGCCGCTCCTGATCATGCAGTGGGGGTTGAGCTCCAGTAAGGCTGACATGGTCTTGTCACCATCATGCAGGCATGGCAAAGCAGCAGCCCGTGGGCCTTTGGTCCCAGATCTGTGGGATTTGGCAGCAGAGTAGATGATGCTTTTTGAAAATATGAATATGAATGTCTTTAGCAGACCTTGACCATCCATTTGCCACAGCCTGTACTGCTCCTGGTTGTCCAATATCCAGTTTCTCATATTTGTTTTGCCTATTGATCCCTGTAGACATCTGATCTTTGCCCTTTGTCCTGGCAGTCCTGTGGATACCTTGAATGCTTTTCCTGATTGAAGAGAAGTTGAACTTCTGCTAGTAAACTCAGGAACTGACTCTTGGCTACAAGGCAAGGTGTTGGCTTGTCTGACATGCCCTAAGGAAAGGGGATGCTTGCTAAAGGCAGTTTCTGGTCCCAATTATGGAAATAACCTCCATAGTGTGATTGGGAGTGACTTTTCTAGAGTGTTGTGGCATCTTGCTAGTCCAAGCTTGTTTCCTTGTTTCTTTTGTTTTTTTCCTTTTTGTTTTTCTGTGTGTGTGTGTGTGTGTGTGTGTGTGTGTGTGTGTCCCTATGCGTGCAAGAGCACACGGTACTGGGGATTTGGGGATTGAACCCAGGGTCATTCTACCTCTGAGCTACACCCCAGCCCTATTTTATTTTTATTTTGAAACAGGACCTCACTAAGTTGTTGAGGTCCTCACTAAGTTGCTGAGGCTGGCCTTGAACCTGCAATCCTCCTATCTCATCCTCCCAAGTACTGAGATTACAAGCATGCGCCCGTCTGGCCTAATCCAAGCCTTCTACTCTACTCTTCTCATGTCCTAGTCTTTGCTAGAACAGTTAAGTAGCTGAATTCAATATTCTATAAGTTCAAAGTCAGCCCTTTGGCCTCCAAGTTTCCCACTGATCTCTGCTCTTGTCACCTCCATGCCATTTCTCCCACCTTTGACACTGTTCTATTTGAACTAGAATGCTTCCCTGTCTACCAGAATCTTAGAATCATATTTCCATTCTTCAGCCTATCACAGCTTCTCACTGGATCAGCCCCCATACTAATGACGCAAGAGCGGCCAGTGTTCTTTGTCACGAGGATCTTTCTGTATTTATTAGGAACGTATCATAAGTAGTTAATAGAGCCAGCCAGAATTATATGCTTCCCCAAAGATCCAACACCATTTCCAGTCACAGTGTCAAGATCCGTAGAAGAGGCTCATGGTTTGAGTATAAACCTGACGCCAGACCAGCTTTCAGAATCCCCATTTACAGATGTGTTTCACATGAAAACTTCAACTTGGCACATTTTGCATGCCCACAAGGCTAAAATCAACTGTAAATAGCATGTTACAACTTAGGAAATTTTAACAACATCCAATTCTAGTCTTTAGCAAAGTAACCACTTTTATAATACATTGTTCTATCTTCAATGAAATGGAAAATTCATCTCATTTGTGATCAGAAAATTATTTCATGAATGAAATTGAGTATTTTATGTACAAATTATGTCCAAACATTTTTTATAGTTTTTTTGTCACATATGTGACTAAGGTTATGTAAGGCAAAATTGGACAAAAATTTTTCAGCACACCAGGACCCAGTGAGCATGCCATTTAAGTTGGTGGATTAGAACATCATACCAGTGATGGCCAACACCTTAACCAGAGGATTAGAGTTAACACTACTAGAAAAGAATCAAATCAATATTGTTTGCCTCCTCAGCTGCCACATCATTTAGGGGACTATTTCTACCCAGAATGTACATCCTAAATTTAGTCATGAGGAAACATCTTGGCAAACCCAAATTGAGGGACATTCTACAAAATAGCTACCCTGTCCTCATAAAACATGTCAAACCATGAAAGAGCCGATCTTTTTCTCTAGAGGGCCTTATTGGAATAATTGGCAACATTTGAATAGAGGATCAATACTAAATTTCTGGTTTTGCTCACTGTGCTATATTTATATAAGAAAATGTCCTCATTTTAAGAAAATACAACTGGCCGGGCATGGTGGCTCACCTCTGTAACCCAGAACTTGGGAGGCTGAGACAGGAAGATTGTAGGTTCAAGGCCAGCCTCAGCAACTTAGAGAAAACCTCAGCAACTTAGCAAGATCCTGTTTGAAAATAAAAAATGAAAAGGGCTGGGAGTGTAGCTCAGAGGGAGAATGCTCTTAAGTTCAATCCCCAGTACAAAAAGAAAAGAAAACATACACTGAAATATGAAGGGATAAAAGGGAATGTTCTGTGTAACTTACTCTAGAGAGAGAGAAAGGAGAAAAGGCAAATGTTTATAAAATGTAAACATTTGGGGAATCAGGGTGTATAAGGATTCTTTGTATTACTCATGCAACTTTTCCCTAAATCTGAAATTCTGTCAAAATTGAAGAAGTTTGAAGAGCTGTTGCCAGTGAACCAGGTGAGCCAGGCTGTGGATCTTCCTAGCCACATGCACCTTCATGTTGACTCTGAGCTCCTGGAAGCCAGGAGGGCCGAGGAGAAGCACGGGGGCACTTTTGCATGAGGAGCACGGAGCCGAGGGACGCAAAGCGAGACACTGCGCTTGGCTGGCAGCTCTGAAAGAACTCAGTCTCGTTTGCTGCTCTACTTCAAGCTAGAGATCGAGGGCCTGGAGGAAAACCCACTTGGTGCAGGTACTTGGGAGAAGCCAGGCCAGGTTACAAGGGCAGAGGCTCAAGTTAGGTGAAGTCCAAGAGACCCTGAACCTTCATATTTTCTTTCCCATCCCCCACTCACAAAAACATAGTTTACCAAAAAAAGACACTGAAAATAGGCCTTGACCTTCAAGCAGCTATTTCTTCCTCCAGATGGACAGTTTCCTTTTCTTTCTTCACTCTTCAGGTTCCCTGGGAGAATTTCCATTACAACATTTTCAGTTAAGCAGGTCTTAATTAGAGTCTTAAGCTTTCCAGAATCTTGCTGCTTAACTCTTGCCTCGGCCTCTGTTGGGAAGCCTGTGGAGGTTGCCTTTGGTTAAGGTTACCACTGAAGGGCACATTATCAGTCGCATCCAGGGCAGGCTTCCCACTGGTTTCTGGGTAAACTCTGATGTGATCACACATGAGCCTAAAATAACTGGACTGGACTGTAACTTATCTCCCACTTTGGCCTTCGTAACAGGTTTTAGGTTTGATGGACAACCCTGCTCTCAGGACACTCTCCCCAGAAGTCTGATTCACCTTTTGTATCCCAGACTCAGGTAGAATGATAGTCAAGATCTATGCCAACCACACTGGTTTCTATGACATTAATAGGAGTTTGGTAAATGCTATATGTTCCTTTGAACATTAGCATATAAAAGGTCCTGAGAAGCCCTGCAGTAAAGAAACAGTTCATTTTTTGTAACCCATCTTTAATTAAAGGGGCAACATCTAGAACGTCTTAAGGAACACAGAAAACACACACCTATATTAATAGTTAGGTTGCTAAGTTTAAGAGATGAGTACCTCACCAACAGTGACTTTTTCTTTGAGATCTCTGAGCCTAAAAAATACTCAGACTCCAACGATTTATCCTTTTTTGTCCTTAACTATTCATCACTAGCCATGTAATGACCAAAAAATTTGTGCCAGACGTACAAAGATGGAAGATACCTCTGTCCTCAAGGACTTTCCTTAGCAAGGCAAAATATATAAAGAGACATTTATCAGTGCCCAGAGAAAAAGGAGACCATGATCAGTGGCTTAAGGAGTCATAAGTAGGCTTCAGACATGCGGAGAGCTAAGGGGTGGTCTGAGTAATAAGGTTGGCCCAGTAAACTGACCAATTAGATGAAAGTGGAGGGTTCACGTGGAACAGTGGATTTCAAGCTTTGGCATCAGAATCCTTTGGAAGGCTCGCTAAAACACAAGTGCTAGGCCACCCCCATAGCTTCTGATCAGTACCTCTGGGCTTTGCATTTCTACCAAGTTCCTAGGTTAGACTGATGTTGCTGGTCTGGGGAACCACAGTTTGGAAACCCTGGATTGCCAAAGAATGGGAGCTCATAGGACTGGAAGCATGAGCTCCAGCCTGACCAGGCATGAAGGACAGGCTGACAAGTTAGATTTCACCCACTTCTGAATAGTGATTTGAACAAAGTGAGGCACTTGCCCTGGTAGCAGAGATGTGTCCAGTGGATCAGAGGAAGACCAGATGCTGAGAGACCAGTGTGGAGGCTGTTATCAAGCACGTGGACCTAAAGATATGAATTAGGGCAGTGGCAGAGGGGATGGAAAGATGTCAATGCATAAATCTTTGTGAATGAAGAACCCACTGGTAAGTTGGGCATGGTGGCGCATGCCTGTAATCCCAGTACAGTACTTGGGAGGCTAAAACAGGAAGACTGCAGGTTTGAGAACAGCCTCAGCAACATGACAAGATCCTGTTTCAAAACAAAATTTTAAAGGGGGGAGGGGCTGGGGTGTAGTTCAGAGGTAGAATTCCCCTGGGTTCAATCCCTAGTAACACACACACACACACACACACACACACACACACAAATACTAGTTAGCCTTGGTCATTCTGTGGAAGTCTTCAGTCACATTCTGTCATTTGTACAATGCTATTTCAAGGTAACCTGATGATCTTCAGGTTGAACTTATATGTGTTCACACTGCCTGAACAGGGGGAAATGTTGCTGTGTAAGTCAGTAGGGGGGAAACAGTACTTCACGGAGCTCATTTAACCTATGTCAGCACCTGTGTGAAGACCTAGGATGCCTCTTGGATTCAGGAGTGCCCTATCTTAGCAGGGAAATTTGACTCACCTGCGAGGCACTGAGCTTGGAAGGGTGCAGTGCAGAGAGAAGGCCAGAGGCGCCCCTCCCAGCCCTGGAACTTGGTGGGCACCAGGTGTTGTGATCAGATGGCCTTCCTTGTGTCCTCAACGTGGTTATAGGTGAATGCAGGTTTCAGGCAATCTCAGTTCCTGCTCATCCACTAGCTCCTGTTGCCCTGTCACTGGAGAGTGGAAACCATTGTTTATATTTAAATAAATCTTATTGTGTATGTTTAAGGTGTGTGCTGTGGCTTTACGGCACACATAAACATATTAGCAAGGTTACTATAGTGTAGTCAATGAATATCCATTGTCTCACATAGTTACCTCTTTTTTTGTGGCAAGTGCAGCTAAAAATCTACTCATTTAACAGAAATCTGAAATAAAATACAATTTTTTTTTGGTGTGTGTGTGTGTGTGTGTGTGTGTGTGTGTGTGTGTGTTACTGGGGATGGAACCCAGGGACATTCTACCTCTAAGCTACACCCCCAGCCTTATTCTTTTATTTTGAAACAGGGTTTCACTAAGTTGCCGAGGCTGGCCACAAAACTGCAATCCTCCTGTATCAACCTCCCAAGTACTGGAATTATAAGGGTGTACCCACCACACCCATCATAAAATACAATTTTACAAACTAAAATACTCATGCTGTACATTAGCCCATATCTATTATATTGTATTCCCTGACCTACATCTTCCCATTTCTTAACCCTCTCCCTACCTTTTGCCCTTGGTAACCACTGTTCTATTCTCTATGTGTTTGGATTATTGCACTCAGGATACTGTCTTCCCGTATCA
>PVLC010030647.1:0-19364 GCA_004027655.1 Graphiurus murinus
CTCAGATGAGATCCCAACATCTGGGACCCCAGTTCCTGTCCAGACCAGCTGTTTTCACCTTTATTTAAAAGAACCTTTGAAATATCTTAAATTGAATTCGTTCATCAGTTTCTTTAAATTTTGTGGAGTGAGGACAAGGTGAAAGGACTAAAATAATTTTGTAGTGATTCTGAAAAAATATGATTGCAACCATTTTGAACTTTGAAGTTAGAAAAATCTAGGTTCGGTTTGACCTTACCAGACTAAAATTGATACCTGTAAATTAAAAACAACTTTTTTTTCCGTCCAGTTTCAAAAATAGTTATCAGCTCGGATTAATTCTGTGGATCTTAAAAAAACCTTGATGCCCTTACAAACAAGGACTGAATTAATATAAGCAAGCATGTTTATATCTTAGAAAGAGGCAAAACAACAAAATAAGTAGAACTAGATTTTTATGAAGCACACCTATTATCTCTGCTTTTAAGTTTGAGGCCAGCCTGGGCAACTTAGTAAGACTCTACCTCAAAGTAGAGGATAATTTTGTCCTCTCTTCTTATACTATCTGTCTGCATTCTTTAGCTCATGATTTAGATTTTTTCTGAGTTAGAAACTCAAGCATTCTCTGTAGAGTCTTGTCCTGGGTTCAGGTGAAGTGCCAGTCTATGAATTTGAACTCAGCTCACAGAAGCGAGGATCTTACCCACTTTGGAAGCTATATTGGCCAGTATCCTCCCAGGCTAATGGGAAATTCAATTTTATTCGTTTTATTTTTTTTGTTTTTTTTTTTTGTTTGTTTGTTTTTTTGTTGTTGTTGTTTGGCACCAGGAATGGATCCCAGGGGTACTCCACCTTTGAGGTATACCCTCAGCCCTCCTTCTCCTTCTTCTTCTTCTTTTTTTTTTTTTTTTTTTTTTTGGTAATGGGGATTGAACTCAGGAGCATTTTACTTCTGACCTCCACTCCCATACTCTTTTATTTTGAAACAGGCTCTCCTAAGTTGCTGAGGGTCCTGCTATGTTGCTGAGGCTGGCCTCAAACCTGTGATCCTCCTATCTCAGCCTTCCAAGTCCTGGGATCACAGGCGTATACTACCACACCCGGTACCAATTTTGTTTTTTATTGGAGAGAGATCCTTACCCCTCTCTGGATTACATAAGAATTCAGGAAGCATATGCAATGCTGAGAAAGTAAAGAAAATACCTTTAGGCGTCAGTTCATCTTGGTAGTCGATGATATGCTCATTACTTAAATCTGTGTGGCCTCTTGAAGGATCCTGCTTTATGATGAGGCTCAAGACACGGAGGCCCAGAGACCAGACTTCCATTCTTTCCAAAATGCTTCCAAGGGATGGGACATAGTCCCTGCCAGGTCCTTTGCATTTGAATATCATCCACAAAGGTTTCTAGAAGCCTGCTCTTCTACCCTACCCAACCCCAGAACACCATAAGGGCCAGGAGGGGAGAAGAGGTTGTCCTGAAACAACTTCTTTAGTGCCTGAGGCAAAAGTACACAAAGAGACTGGTCTTTCTTTCTTTTTTTAACTTTTGTACTGGGGATTGAACCCAGAGGCATTTTACCTCTGAGCTATACCCTCATCCCTTTTTAAAAATTTTTTGAAACAGGGTCTTTCTAGGTTGCTAAGAGTCTCACTAGGTTGCTGAGGCTGGTCTTGAACCTGTGATCCTTCTCTCTCAGCTTCCCAAGTACTGGGATTACAGATGTGTGCCACCATGCCAGCAATAGACAGTCTTAACACATAGAATGAGTGAAGGAAAAATACTATCAGGGAAAACAACAACAACAACAAACTCTCAAAAGCTGGTACTCTTTCTGATTTCTTTAAAGTAGCAAAACCAAGGCACAGATTATTTTGTCTTATTTTAATTTTTTTATAGTGCTGGAGATGGAACCCAGGGTCCTTCTGTTAT
The DNA here is from genome assembly GCA_004027655.1 of Graphiurus murinus. Classification (NCBI taxonomy): domain Eukaryota; kingdom Metazoa; phylum Chordata; class Mammalia; order Rodentia; family Gliridae; genus Graphiurus; species Graphiurus murinus. Next base: position 1,911 of record PVLC010030647.1, read on the forward strand.
GCGGTGCCGCGCTCCCCAACTCGTGGGTCCTTGGCTTTTGTGATAAAAAGAATTTTAACACGAGCCAGTCAGGAACAACAGGCAGGTCTTTATTTTAGGAACTCGGGAAGAAACGGGAAAAGGGAAGGGGAATGGAAAAGGGGAATCCTAGGTCACCCGGACAGGTCGGAAGGGCAGGTCACAAGAGAGCGAACAAAGGAAGGGGCAGAAAATATATAAGAGAGGGTGGGGTCCTTCCCTCCCCAGCCCCCCTTTCTCAGGTTTCAGGTGGGCGGGCGATAGGTGGGCTCCTCAGGTGGGGGCAGATCACAGAAAAGTTGGATCCTCCTCTTCTCAGGTTCCAGGATGGATTCGAGCTTTAGGTGGGGGCAGGGCTTTTCTGGAGATTATGGTGTGGAAACAAAGAAACTTCCAAAGGGTGGAGTTGGCTTAAAACTCTCCAGATTTTTTAAACTATCCTCCCAGCGTCTCCTTCCTAAAAAAAAATGTTTTTTTATACTTCCTATTCTACCTCGTCACTTCTACCTCTTGGCTACACTCATAGACCTTTTTTTTTTTTTTTTTTTTTTTTTTAAGTTGGAAACAGGGTCTCACTAAGTTGCTGAAGCTGGCTTCGAACCTGCAATCCTCCTGTCTCAGCCTCCCAAATACTGGGATTACAAGCGTGAACCACCACACCTGGCCAGATTAATCTATTTTTTTTTAAAGTTGTTTTGCTATAATTGGACAGAACAAAAATTGACTGGGGCCCACTAAATGGAGCTGTGTCTGAGGGGCCGTCCATTGTCAATCACCTCAACAGGCTATTATCTGGTAACAGAAAAAAACACAAGCCAATCCGTGTACCAGAGCAGCAAATGGCAAATGCTATTTTTAAAAAGGTGAAAATAAAATTCTATGCAAGTCAAAACAAAGAAATAAAAACAACCAATACTATGAAAGTCTAAAGGTAGAAAGATTTCCTCCCACCAGGGCAGCTTCTGGAAGAATTGGTTTGAGCTGGGCCTTGGAGAAGAGCGGTTACTTCTGTTGGAAGCAGTGAACTGAGGCAGAGTACATTTTAGGCAGAAGGCTGGAGAACAAAGCCAGTCAGGCAGGAATGTGTTGCTTTGCCAGAGCACAGGGAAGCCTAAGAACTGAAGATAAAATCTGGTTCAACTGTAGGGTTGTGGTGGGGGGATCATCAGGAGAGGGATCTGAGCCACTCAGAACAGCAATCAAGGATGGTGATGGGATGGGGTCAATTAGGAAAGCAGGCTCTAGTGAGTCCTTAAGGGAAATGTCTGCCCCGAAGCACTCAGTGATTTTGCCTGTTTTCTTTTTACTATAAGGATATTTGATATATTCTGTTTTCAGTTGTAGGGCCTTAGCTAGATTCTACTACATTGGAAAAAATCTCACCATCTCTTGCTACACACCTGTAATTCTGGTGAAAGTATTTTTGACACAGGCTGGTTTTAATGAAGGATGTTTGTATCCTGGAGATTTCTTTGCAGCACACCCATGAGTCTGACTGTAAAGACTTCTGTCATTGTGGTGATAGGAGTGTTTGGTAAATTTTATGAGTAAAAGAAGAGAAATAAAACCAACTAGCTTTACATTTTTAAAATTGGTATTATCAGGGGGTAAAAAGGTGATGATGGTATAATTGCTGTGATCTTTCATTTTATTCTTTTATTTGTTCATTCATTCAACAAATATGCATAGAGCTCCCATGTCATGGGAAAATGCTGATTTTGTCTACCCAGCATCTAGTCTTCCCTTTCTCTCTCTGGTTTTCCTTGTTAACTGTAGGGGTGTGGTGCAAATCCTCGTTGCAAATCCACTTGACGTGGTGGGACTGGTTCCAGCCTTGACTCCAAAGGCCAGGCCAGAGATCACACAGAGCCACAGAGCACAGTAAGTGTGTCAGGGAGCAGCTTGTGGTACGACCAGGGCCCATACAGTTCCAGTCCTCAACTCCCATGGAAAGATGATGAAGAAATAACCCTCTAGCTTGTCAAAATTGAAACTAGGAGTTGAGGTTGTAAGTCTGGAGTTGTGGGGCTCATGTTAACCACAGAGGCAGGCTTTAGAATGAAGAAACTTGGCAAGCCAGGTGGAGCCCAGTTAAGCTGACTGAACCCATCGGTCCACCCTGGTCTGATTACCCTCTGGACTTTGCAGTGACACAAACTTGTTTTGTTCAGTTCTGTTTGGGTCACATTTTGTCACTTGGAACTGAGTGAGTCCAAATTGAAACAAATTGAAATTGAGTGGGCCCAAGTTCTGAGGATTTAGCTCAGTACTGGCTCAGTGCTATGAGGTTATAAACAAAGTCTCAAAGCTTATTACCTGTGCCTGTGAAATAAGTAGGAATAAAAGCACAATCCCTTAGCAGCCTTTGCTCTGACATAATAATTAGTTAGATCCACATGGGAAAAATAAACTACTCTGTTCCATCCAGCCTGAGGACCTCATGAATATGTTTTTTAAACTGTGAAGTCAGAAGCCAGTTGTCAGACTTCAGACAGGAAGTCATAGAGTCATCATTGCATTGGCCACATTGTTGACTTTCTGTCCCTGCTTAATAGTTTTTCTCTTTTGCCAAAAGTCCAACATGTCCTGGGCAGATTGATGTCTGTTTTTGGCTTTTTCATTATTTAGCTCTGTGTCCTTGGGCAAATCATTTCATCTATGTGCTTCTAAATGTTCTCATCTCTGAAATGGGGTGGGAAGAAATAATATCTATTGTCTTACTGTAAAGGATCTATTTCTCTGATGTGAGAATAACATACACACACACACACACACACACGTACAAACACACACACATACACACATAGAGACAGACATCTAAAATCTTCAAATTCTAATAAAAGTGAAAAGATAACTCAAAGTCAAGCAGGAGTAGCAACTATGATATCGAATAAATTAGATTTCAAGCCTAAGCTCATTAAAAGAGACAAAGCAGGTCACCTATCACTAGTAAAAGGAACAATCCAGCAAGAGGAAATAAGTATTATCAACATCTATGCCCCAAACATAGGTGCAGCCACTTTTATAAAACAAACTGTACGATATAAAGTCACACATAGATCCCAATGCACTAATACTGGGAGACTTCAATACTCCTTTCACATCACTAGACCAATCTTCTAAACAAAAGGTCAGTAGAGATGCCTCAGACCTAAAGAATACCATAAACCAAATGGATCTGTTAAACACATATAGACTCTTTCACCCAACTACAGTTGAATTCACATTTTTCTCAGCTGCACATGGAACCTTCTCCAAAATAGACCACATTCTGGGCCACAAAGAGAGCACTGGCAAATTCAAAAAATGTAACATAATTCCCTGCATCTTTTCAGAGTACAATGGAGTGAAACTAGAAATCAACTCTAAGAAGACCCAGAGTAACCATGTAAACACATGGAGACTGAACACCACACTGCTGAACGAGGAATGGGTCATAGAAGAAGTAAGGGGAGAAATGAAAAAATTCTTAGAAACCAACAAAAACAGAAACAACATATCAAAACCTCTGGGACACCTTAAAGGGAGTACTAAGAGGAAAATTTATAGCACTGAGTGCCCATATAAGAAGAATGGAAAATCACCAATAAATAACCTAATGACACAACTCAAAGCCCTTGAAAAACAAGAACAGTCGAACCCCAAAGCCAGTAGAAGACAGGAAATTATGAAAATCAGAACAGAAATTAATGAAGTAGAGAATAAAAACAATACAGAAAATCAACAAAACCAAAAGCTGGTTTCTTGAAAAAATAAACAAGATCAATAAACCATTGGCCAACCTAACCAAGAGAAAGAGAGAATCAACCCAAATTACCAAAATAAGAGATGAAAAGGTGATATTACCACCAACAGTGTGGAAATACAGAGGATCATCAGAAGCTGTTTTGAAAAACTATATTCCAACAAAATGGAAAATGTAGAGGAAATTGAAAAATTTTAAATACCTACAACCTTCCTAAATTGAGTCCAGAAGATATAGAAAACTTAAATCAACCAATAAAAATCAAAGAAATAGAAACAGCAATAAAAAGTTTACCATGAAACAAAAGCCCAGGGCCAGATGGTTTTCCAAGTGAATTTTATAAAACATTTATAGAAGAGCTAATCCCAATATTCTTCAAACTGTTCTGTGTAATACAAAGAAAGAGGACCCTCCCAAACACTTTCTCTGAAGCCAACATCACGTTAATACCGAAGCCAAATAAAGACAGCTCAAGAAAAGAAAACTATAGGCCTATATCATTGATGAACTTAGATGCAAAACTGCTAAACAAAATACTAGCAATGCGCATTCATAACCACATCAAGAAAATTATACACCATGACCAAGTCAGGTTCATCCCAGGGATGCAAGGCTGGTTCAACATACAAAAAACAATCCATGTAATTCACCACATAAACAAAATTAAAGACAAAAATCACATGATCATCTCAATTGATGCTGAAAAAGCATTTGACAAGACCCAACACCAATTCATGATAAAAGCACTGCAGAGAATCGGAATAGAAGGAACATACCTCAAAATCATAGAGGCAATATACAATAGGTCTACAGCCAATATCATATTAAATGGAGAAAAACTGCAAGAGTTCCCACGAAAAACAGGAACAAGACAAGGATGTCCATTATCACCTCTTCTGTTCAACATAGTACTTGAGACTCTAGCCAGAGCAATAAGGCAAGAGAAGGAAATCAAAGGGGTAAAAATAGGGAAAGAAGAACTAAAACTATCCCTCTTTGCAGATGACACGATACTATACCTAGAAGACCCAACAAATTCAGCCAAAAAACTTTTAGAACTGATCAACAAATTCAGCAAAGTGTCTGGATACAAAATCAATCTTCAAAAATCAGAAGCTTTCCTATATGCCAACCATAAACCACTGAAAAAGAAATCCAGAAAACAATTCCACTCACAATAGCACCCCAAAAATAAAATACTTAGGGATAAACCTAACCAAAGAGGTAAAAGACTTCTATAAGGAAAATTACAAAAAGCTGAAAAAAGAAATCGACGAAGACCTTAGAAGATGGAAACATCTACCATGCTCTTGGATAGGCAAAATAAATATCATCAAAATGGCCATCCTCCCAAAAGTGATCTACAGATTCAATGCAATACCCACGAAATTACCAAGGTCATTCCTCACGGACATAGAAAAATCAGTCCTTAAATTCATTTGGAACAACAAAGAGCCCAGGATAACCAAAGTAGTTCTTAGTAAAAAGAATCATGCAGGAGGTATCACAATACCTGACTTCAAACTTTACTACAAAGCCACAGTAATAAAAACAGCATGGTATTGGCACAAAAACAGACACACAGACCAATGGAGCAGAATAGAAGATTCAGAAACAGACCCACGTGCTTACAGTCAACTGATTTTTGACAAAGGAGCCAAAAACATACACTGGAGAAAAGATAGCCTCTTTAACAAATGATGTTGGCAAAACTGGTTAACCGTATGCAGGAAAATGGAAATAAACCCCACTTTCTCACCCTGCACAAGAGTCAACTCAAGGTGGATCAAAGACCTGGAAGTCAGGCCAGAGACCTTGCAGCTACTTGAAGAGGGCTTAGGACTAACACTTCAACACATAGGCACAGATAAACACTTTCTCAACAAGACCCCCAAAGCACAAGCAACTCAAAGGAAGATCAATACATGGAATTGCATTAAACTGAAGAGCTTCTGTGCAGCAAAGGAAACTATCAAGAACCTCAACAGAAAACCCACAGAGTGGGAGAAAATTTTTGCCAGCTACTCTTCTGATAGAGGACTAATATCTAGGATATACAGAGAACTCAAGAAACTCACAGCTAAGAAAACAAATAACCCAATCAAAAAAATGGGAAAAGGAACTAAATAGACACTTCACAAAAGAAGAAATACAAATGGCCAATAAATGTATGAGGAAATGTTCAATATCATTAGCAATCAGAGAGATACAAATCAAAACTACCTTGAGATTTCACCTAACTTCAATCAGAATGGCAGTCATCAAGAACACAAACAACAACAAATGCTGGCAGGGGTGTGGAGAACTGGGAACCCTAATACATTGTTGGTGGGATTGCAAATTAGTGCAACCACTTTGGAAAACAATATGGAGAACCCTCAGCAAATGGGAATGAACCTACCATATAATCCAGCAAAACCACTTCTGGGTATCTACCCAAAAGAACGGAAAGCAAACTATCAGACCAATGCATGTGTATCTATGTTTATAGCTGCACAGTTTACAATTGCCAAACTATGGAATCAGCCAAGATGTCCATCAACAGATGAATGGATCACAAAACTATAGGCTATGTACACAATGGAATTTTACTCAGCCATAAAGAAGAACAAAATCATGTTATTTGCAGAGAAATGGATGCAACTGGAAAACATTATGCTAAGTGAGATTATTCAGTCACAAAAAGTTAAAAATGGTATGTTCTCCCTAATATGTGGAAGCTAGGGAGAAAAATGGGACATAAGAGAGACCCCAGATGAAGGAGAATCCTTAGGTGAACCCTTAACTTAACAGTTTGATTTAACAGAAGATGGTGGGGGGAGGGGGGACACCCTAATGAGCATGATGTACTTTCATGAATACATCAAAGTCAATTGCTAAACTGACCTTGAGAAGGAGGGAGGAGGAGGGAGTGTGGCAGGAATTGGGGAAGTGTTAAATGAGAAATGTGTGCGTGTATGCCTTTACCTATTCCAGCTTGTACCTAACAAAGATGTATGATTACAATGCACCAATTAAAAAAAAAAGAAATATAGAAACTGATATTTGTAAAACTACATTATGTAGTACATGGTATCCATTGTAGAATTGCTTGTAATGGTAAAAGGTTGGCAATCTCAATCAGTCAAAGTCGATCAAATTTGCACTGAGATAAACCCTCAGAACTTTTTTTTTTTTAAGTAAAAACAACAAACAAACTTGTTAATGAAATAATGAAATAGCATGCAGTTGTCCTGAAAAAAAATAAAGGAATTGATTGGATTTTGATATGAGTGCACAACACTGTCTTTAATATACATATTATATATGTGTATATATATAATATACGTATATATATTATATATATATATATAAAGAGAGAGAGAGAGAGAACAAAATGAGGAAACAAGAAAGTGGTATATGGGGCAGTAATGTGGCTCAGTGGTAGAGTGCTAGAGTGCTTTCCTGGTATATGCGAGGCTGGGGTTCCATTCCCAGAAAAACACACAAACACACACACACACACACACACACACACACACACACACACAGGTATATTGCTTACCTTAAGAGAAGAAAATTGAGCCCCTGGGATAGGAATGGATGGAGAGTTTTCACCATATGCTTTACATATCTTTTGCATTTAAAAAATTGCAGTACTAGGGATTGAACCCAAAGTTTCACACATACTAGATAAGTGCTCTGCCATTGAGCTACATTCCCAGCCATTTTTTATTTTATTTTGAGACAAGAGCTTGCTAAATTGCTCAGATCAGCCTCACACTTGGAATCTCTGCCTCAGCCTTCCAAGTTGCTAGAATGACAGGTGTACAACACTGTGTTCAACCTCTTTTGTATTTTTTAATGACAGTACATCTTACCTGTTCTACACACACACTTTTCACATATATTTTTTAAATAATTAATTATTGTGGGAAAATACACATATTTATTTTAGCCATTTGTAAATGTACAATTCTATGGCATTAAATACATTCACAATGCTGTGTTCCTATCACCATCTATACCGTAAACATTTTCATCATTCCTACCAAAAACTCTGAACCCATTAGACAGTAACTCCTCATTCTCCCCTCCTTCTAGCTCCTGGTAACTTTTATTTATTACTTTCTGTCTCTGTGAATTTGCCTAATCTAAGAACCTTGAATATGTGGACTGATAAAATATTTGTCCTTCTGTATCTGGCTTATACCACTTTCCTAGCCTTCTCCCCCCCCCGTGTGTGTGTGTGTGTGTGTGTGTGTGTGTGTGTGTGTGTGTGTGTATAACAGCTGCCAAGCTGAGTGTGCATGCCTGTAATTCGATTACTTGGGAGACTGAGACAGGAGGAACACAGGTTCAAGTCCAGCCTCGGCAACTTAGCAAGACAGTGACTCAATGAGACTCTGTTACAAAAATAAAAATAAAACGGGCTGGGGGCATAGCTCAGAGAACGTCCCTGGATTCAATCCTCAATACAAATACACATACACACACACACACACACACACACACACCCCCCAAAACAAACAAACAAACAAAAAACTGCTGCCAATTGGATAAAGTTGTGAAACTTCAAAACGTCTTTAGAAACAGAACAGACATTGTGAAATGTGTGGACGTGACTTGGATGAGGTAGCTCCTGCCTCCCATTTTTCCTAGAAACCTCACTGTAACCTTTTGAAGGTTAACTAATGGTCTTGCAGGCTAATGCCCTCTTACTATCAGAAAAATGAAGTCAAATAGCTACCATTTAACCAACTGTTTAATAGCTATTTAACCAGAATTCCCAGCAACCTGCAGAAGGGACTGTGATTCCTTGCTGATATTGTGTGTTACTGTGTATTGCCTTTTTGGAGAAATATTCTTTAGCATCCAAAGATTTTCAAAGTGGTCCATGATCAGCCAGGCATGGTGGCACATGCCAGTAATCCCAGTACTTGGCAGGCTGAGACAGGAGCATTGCAGGTTCAAGGCCAATTTTAGCAACTTAGCAAGGATCTCAGCAACCTAGCATGAACTCTGTTTCCAAATAAAAAATAAAATAGGGCTGGGGGTGTAACTCAGAGGCAGAACACCCTTGATTTCAATCCCTAGCACCACCACCACCACAAAAAAAAAAAAAAAAAAAAAAGGAAAAGGAAAAGAAAAAGTGGTCCATTATCTCATTATCCAAAAAAGGCTATAAGCACTGTTGTTTACTAGGATAACTAATGCTGTTCCCTTCCATGAAATGAACATATAAACCCTTTGCTCATCAACTAGTCTAAGTATATGACTAATGAACCCACACCAAAAGATAAGTCTCTGACACAGGCCTTACCTAAAAAGTCTATGACTTAAAAACAAAAAACACACGAACATGCAAACAAAAACTATTCTTAGACTTGTCACACTAAATGAAAGTAACATGGCATATTTGATTTAGTGGCTCACAGAAAGGACCATGGCATTAGGGTATATTCATACAAATGATCATGTAAGGGGATTAAGGCTTCTCCTCCCATGCATTCCATTAATATTGAGTACATACTATGTGTCAGGCATATGTGAATGTTCATGGTACAACAGTAAATTAAACCATGTCTCTACCCTTATGAGGCTTGCATCTTATTAGCAGGATTAAAAAAAAGAAAAAAAAAAACAAAACAGAAGTGACACTTCTCAGATAAGTGCTTCAGTGGAATTGGATAGAAAGTGCCAGAGATTTCACTTTTAGATAGGAAGAGTGGTTGGGGATTCCTCTGAAATCTGAAGGGCAAGAATGAGCCGGCCCTAGCCGGGCGTGGTGGCACGCACTTGAATCTCAGCATTTGGGAGGCTGAGACCGAAGGATCTGGGTTCGCAGCCAGCCTCAGCTACCTAGTGAGGCACTCCACAACTTAGTGAGACCCTGTTTCAAAATAAAGAATAAAAATAGGACTGGGGGTATAGCTCGGAGGTAGAAAGTCCCTGAGTTCAATCCCCAGTACCGCAAAAAAAAAAAAAAAAAAAGAATGAGCTGGCCATGTAAAGAGCTGGGGAGGGGCACCCAGGCAGGTGAGTGGAGAGATCCTGGGCGCTAAGTGATCCCAGGCCACCAGGCTCCTCTTCATGGGGCTCACTCCTCTCCTCTTCTAGCCTCAACCTTTTACCTTCCACCATCCTTTAGTGACTGGTGTGATGTGGCAGCTCTCAGTGTTTCCTCCCTCCTACAAAATCCATCCAAACCCTTGATGCTGACACTGCCTTGCCATGTGTACAGACACCTCAGTGACTCACGGGAACATTGAGCTCTGTGTGGAGCACAAGTCTCTCCTGTGTGGTCATGGGCAAGAGGCTGGGGACAGGCAGGCAGCCATCTGGGCTGAGTCTCATATTAACAAGGATTCTCATTTACATATTGCCATGCTTGTCATACATACGGTAATTATTACCTCATTTGTGTGTTAAAGTGCTATTTATTCAACATTTAAGTGTACGCTATGTAGAAGATATATAACTCTAGTATCATTTTTCATTTTAATACAATGGGATACACAAACGTGGGAAGTGGTTCAGGCTCCTTTTATCCTAAAAGGCCCAGATATGAAGATAATAGGTTTTAGAGGAAGGTTGCTTGGGATCAAATCCTGGATCTAAATCCTAGCTCTCTAATCTTGGTTGGATACCTTCAGCACATTTCTTAATCATGCTCAATAGGTTTACATTTAGAGAGAAATTGTGTCTCAGGATGGATTTTAAGAAGAAGCTTACTTATACCTGATTTAGCTGAGATTTAGATACAATTTTTGGATTATGCTTTGATAATTAGAGACTTTGAGCATCTAGGGATGGGTGTATCTCTTTTTCATGTGTGATGGACATAGTACATTGGGGGCCAGAGAGTAGACTGGAATAGGGAGGAGGACCTATCAAAGACATCCTATACCTATAACCTCTGAATATGCTACCATCTGTAGCAAAAGAGACTTTTATAGATATGATGAAGGGAACAATCTTGAGATGGCGATATCATCTAATCATGGGTCCCTTAAAAGTGGAGAATGTAAGTGAAGAATAAGAGTGATGAATGGAAGGATTCAATCTTGTTGCCACCGCCAGCTACAGACATGGAGGAAAGGGGCAGAGTCAAGAGACTGGGAAAACCAAAATACAACTAAAGAACACAACACAACTCAGAACCTATAGAAAGGAAGGTGATCCTGGTAACCCTTGATTTTTGTGCTGTGAAGCTGTCATACTTCTGACTACAAAGGGGTAGGATAAAAAAATCTACATTGCTTTAAGCCACTGAGTTTGTGATAACATATTGTAGCAGCAATGGAAAACCAACAGTATCTGACTCATTATGATTGCTTCTCAGAACTGTTAGTATGTCCAAACAACTTATAACGATGCCTACTATGTAGTAAGCATTTGATGAATATTAACATCCTTCTCAAAGATGAGAGGAAGCTGATGTAAAGAACTATGAGACAATATAAATGACATAATCAGAAATTTCCAAGACTTTTCTAATTACGTTTCCAGAGATAATATACTTTAAGAATGTGACAGATGTTCCTAAGAAAACTGCATAAAGCACAGGCAGAAAACTCAAATGCACATGTGGGCTCTGCAGGGAACATAAACAAGGAAACACATGAGTTAGAGGCTACAGCAGACTGGAGGGCTGGCTCCTTTTAGGGGCAGACCCTAGCCTTCCTAACTCAAGCCAATGAATATGCAGTGCAGGCCTAGTATTGCCAGATACACCTTCACCTGCACCTTCCTCTATAAAATCTCTTTTTTGTGTGGTACTGGAGAGCCAGCCCAGGACCTCCCACATACTAGGCAAGTACTCTGCCACTGAGTTACCTCCTCCATCCTGAAGCTGATTTTGAATGAAGTTTTTTGTTTTTGCTACTGGGGAGTGAATCCAGGGGCATTCTACTTTTAAGCTACACCCCCAGCCCTTTTTATTTTGAAACAAGGTTTCGCTGTTGCTGAGAGTCTTGCTAAATTGATGAACTGACCTCCAACATGCGACCCTCCTGTCTCATCCTCCCAGGTACAGGAATTACAGGCATGTACCACCACACCTAGTTTGAATGCAGTTTTTTGGCCCTCATATTCTTACATCTAAAAGCATTTTTCACAGCACATTTATTAATAAGTCTAAGAAACTATGATGTGTGTAAATTTTCTTTAGAAAGACAACTTCAGATTGTTTTCAAATCCAGTTTTATTAAAATTATTTGGCAATTTTGGTAGCAGTACAAAGTCTTTGACTAGACATAAGCTTATGTTTTGGTTTTCTGTAGGTTTGAGTACATGTATATTTCTAAATCCTCTGACCTTCATTACCAAGAGGAAAATTGCCTTAAGTTTCTCTATCATCCATAGAAAAGGAATTTGTAAAATAAGTTTGAGAAAATAAAATCCATTAATTTGAAAAAATTGTCTTCAAATATTAAGAACAAAGTATATTAAAGACACCTACATTTAGTCCTCTAGGTAACAAAGCAGGCATTTGATGTCTGTGGTTTCTTGTTTTTACTTATTGTTAATTATAGTTCAGAGACCAAAGTGTTTCAAAGAGCTGTAAAAAAATCTTAATGAAACTCCCAGCATGGTTTCAACGGGAATAGAGGAGTGGAGCACTTGATTTGGCCTTTAAATCACAAGACTTTTCTCCTGCAGTAGCTCAGGGCACTATTGGCTTACTTTATCCCTTATCATTAGCATCTGCCTTGCAGTAGATCTAAGCATTGGGTGATTTAAGTATATTACTGAACAGCACAAGGTGGGAGGTTTTCTGGTCCAAGGCCTAAAAGCAAAACCTTGCTGGGTGTGGCACTCCTTAGTTGTTCTCCAGTGAGCCTGAAGTGGGCTGGAAGAAAAGAAAAAAGAAAGCTGGGTAAGGATCTTTACATAACAAGGCATTTTAGCTTGTCTGGCCACAGCAGTGCAGCTTTGCTGTTTTGTTCCTGCAATAAGAATATCTCCTAGGATTCAGAAGTGACACAAAAACACAACAGGGTTGTAACCTGAGAAAGTTCTGCTCTCCCTTCTCTCCAAGGTGAGGCTTTCATTAGATTCATGGGGATTGTTCTCACATACTATTTCTGAACATTCCAAATACTAAATAAAAGCTGGGCATGGTGGCACACACCTGTAATCCCAGTACTTGGGAGGCTAAGACAGGAGGATTGCAGGTTCAAAGCCAAAATCAGAAACACGGTGAGACCCTGTTTTCAAAATAATAAATAAAATTTTTAAAAAAGGGCTGGGGTTGTGGCTCAGAGATAGAATGCCCCTAGGTTTAATCCCTAGTATGACACAAACAAACAAAAACTAAATATAGATCATTCCTTTCAATATGACTTCATTTCACCAGATGTAGAAGATTACCATATATTAGTGTTGGTTGGTTGGTTGATTATTTTTAGGTGGAAATGCTTGCTCCTCAAGAAAGATCAGGGGCTGGGGAGGTAGCTCAGGGGTGGAGTATTTGCCTAACATATACAAGCTTCTGGCTTCCATCCCTACCACAGGAAAACAAAACCAACCAACCATACAAACAAACAAATAAAATCTGTTAGTATAGTCTATTCTCATTCATTTGTGATCTAAATAGAATCACACCTCAAAGAAAAAGCAAACTTGGCAATCAGACAAGATTCTTTAGCTATACATCATCAAAATAGAGTCTTGGCTTTACAAAAGTTAATTATGCAATTTAATTTTGTTGCTTCAGCAAATTAAATCTATGAACAGTAAGTCATAGCAGTTATATCAAATAATATACTTTTATATTTCCCAAATAAATAAAGAGAAAACATTTTTTGGAAATGGGCATATATTTTGAAGTTTTTCAATAAACAATTATTTGCAGTTAATTTAATGTTTTTTTAAATATAAATTTAGAATACAGTCTCCAAAGTTCAAGAAACAATTAAGATATATTAGGTCTTTCCCCTGATTTAATCTCATTTTTCAATGAAAAAATACTAAAAGAAAATACACCAAGAGCTATGCACATGTATCACATTGAATCTCACTATGATATATAATTGCAATGGACCAACAAAATTATTAAAAAAGAATGCTTAGATCTTAAAACATTCAAATAATATCTAGAACAACAGCAATGTACACAATGTAATACTGCCGATCCACAGACATTTAAACCCAGGAGAGAGAAGAAGCAATACTTACAAATGGAGTCCTGATTCCAAATTTGCTGTGGAATGTCATAGTGACTTTGTTTTTATGTCCTGTCCTTTGATCAAAGGCATGGCATGTGTCAAAAGGTGGACTGTACAAGTGAAGGCTCACAGCAGGCTCTGTGTGGCTGATATTCTCTACTCGATGTAAGCCAATGGAATCTGAACAATATCAAAGAGAGAAGAAAAGATGTAGGAGCTTAGACGATAGCTCAAGGTAAAAACTTTGTTAACTAACTATGATCTTGAGTCAATATTGATGAATATGGAATTAACAGAAATTAGTTAGAATTAAAGATAGTGACATGTATGCATTAACTTCTGCTCTGTCCTGAAAACCCCCTCCAATTGCAGTAAATGAATAATGACAATAACAATAACAATAACAACAACAACAACAACAACAATAATAATAATAATAAAAGACATCAACATACAGAAACAAAAGAAAAACAGGAAAAGAGAAAACATTGGTTAAAAATTTCAAAGTTTGGCCGGGCGTGGTGCTTGTAATCCCAGCATTCGAGAGGCTGAGACCGGAGGATCGGGTTCGAGGCCAGCCTCAGCTACCTAGTGAGGCACTCCGCAACTTAGTGAGACTCGGTTTCAAAATAAAGAATAAAAAATAGGGCTGGGGGTATAGCTCGGAGGTAGAATGCCCCTGAGTTCAATCCCCAGTACCGCCAAAAAAAAAAAAAAAAAATTTCAAAGTTTGAAAGATAGATTGCTTTGCAAGGGAGAGAAAGCTAAAGCCTAAGCCAATTGTGGGGAAAGCTAAGAAATAACCTGATTTGTATCCTGGAACTCTTAAATAGCTAGGAACTGGCGATACCAGGCACTTCTGGAAATGAGGCTGAACAGGCTCACAGATACCAACTGGTTGAAAGTCTTTTTTCTTTTGGTACTAGTGATTGAACTCATGGGCATTCTACCTTTGAGCTACACTCTAGCCCTAATTTTTTTTTTTTTTTTTTTTTGAAACAGGGTCTTGCTAAGTTGCTGAAGGTCTTGCTTAGTTGCTGAGACTGGTTTCAAACCTGCAATCTTCCTGTCTAGGCCTCCCAAGTAATGGGATTACAAATACACACCACCACACCAGGCTTTTGAAAGCCTATTTAGGAAGAAGAGTCTCAAATTCCTTTCACCAACTCTCCCTCCCTTTTCCTCCAGTAGCAGACAGAGATCTATTTTCTAGAAAGAGTATAATAGATCCCCTTGGATTAGTGGACACCAGGTGAAAAACAAGTGAATTAAGCAAAAAAAAAAAAACAAAACAAAAACTACACATCAAATGGTAAGATCCCTGCTTTCCTCTCTACCTAGCTGCTAGACAAGATTTTTTCCTCCAAGCAGAAGATGAGGAACTTCTCAAGGAATTTTATTGGCTCAGGAAAAAAAAAGAAAAAGCCATAAAGATATTGTCAATGGGAGTTCCTCAAGGAAAGGGCTCTGCCAGACTATCAGAGTGAAATCTAGTCCTTTGCTTACAGCTACCAACTAACTTTTTGTCCCGGTTTTTATACATTAGCACATAGCCAAGGCCACTAGACATTTGAGCTGGCCTCTAGTACAGAAGGCAGAAGCCAGAGCAGCCTGAAAAAAGGCAGCCTGGAACAGCAGCTACTGAGGAGAAGACTTTAAACAATCTGTCATTAACTGTCCTCAGAGAGATAAAGTATAAAAGGACAAGAAAATGAAGGCGCTTTTAGAAATAAAAACCCAAATAGAAGGGTTGGCAGAAAAAGTTAAAGCAGACTCAAAGAAATGATAAAGAGGAAAAAGGAAAGGGGGGAAAAATGTCAGAGGAATGGTTCAGGAGGCTTAATATCTAAACAATAGGTGTATCTCAGAAACACAAAAATAACCTGAGAATATTTTCTTAAATTGAAGGAGACAAATATCGAGATTCAAAGCAACCACTGAGAACCGGCACAAAACATCAAGTAAGACACATCAGTGTGCAATTGCACAACACTGGGGAGAGGATGAAGGCAACAAAAGTGAAGATTCCAAAAATTTCCAGAAAGAAAAAATAGATTTTACAGATGTAAGAATCACAATGGCACTGGGCTTTGTATAAGAATACTGGAAACTAAAAGACAAAGAGATTATCTTCATAGTCTCAAAGGACGATGTTTGCCAGGTCACAATCTATATCCAACCAAGTTACCAATCAAGTTGCAAGAATTGAATGCAGAGATGTGGGGATATATGAGGTCTTGGAAATTTATCTCCCCAACTCTTTCCTCATAGAGAAAATGCTCTCCAAAATTATGATGTGAAGCAAGAACAAAGAAAACATGAGCCCAGAAAACAGGGGAACCTACCCAGGAAAGTAAAGGGACACTTGGGATGATGTAAGGGGACTCTCAGGCTGACAGCAGAGCCCTGGCCTAGAGGTCACCCACGCTGTATGGAAGTGGTCAAAAGCCTCGGGAGAAATACCTTCAAGATGGTTAGAAAAGCCAAAACAGAAAGAAACAAAAATACCAGAAGAATAAATCCTAGAAGCAGAAAACTTAAGGTTCTACTCCTACCTAGAGTAACAAGTCAGGCTACCTTTGAACAAATCACAACTTTAGGAATCTTCAGTTTTCCTTCTTTATAAAAGTGGGACCTGGTTCTCGGATCTGCAAATGCCTTGATTATATAACTTACTGCTTTCATAAAACTCTGGCTTAAGGATAATTTTGAACAAATGTTTAATGTTCCTAAGAACTTACCTTTATACAAATAATTTTTTTATTCCTCCAATTATAGGTACATACACCATCTGATGCATTGTGGACAATCTAACAAGCAAAGATCATGCAAAAATAAGCCATCTATCCTTTAGAGAAGCCTCTGAGGTTTACATATAAACCTTACTGTTGTTAATTCCAGCATCATCATTATTATATTGTGATCTCTGTCTCCTTTCCCTTTATGTTCATAATATAACTTCCATCACAGTAATGCTGGACCTTTCTTGAAAGGCATTACTGGACCTTTCTAGAAGGCCAGTAACATCCACACCCTATCAAATTTTACGCCCACTACAAAGGATGACTTGGTCTCCTTTCTCCTCTCTCCTCCACCCTATGATGCATGTTGCTACCAAATTGATCAAGATGTTCCCAATTGCAACTCTGCTGCCTAAAGAAAGCTTGTATTTTAAGCTGGTTGTGGAAGCCCAGGTCCTGATTTCACTTTACCCTCCTACTACTCCCTGACCAAACCAATTCTCTTCTCTTCCCTTTGCCCCAGTCCTGAAGTTTCCATTCTTGGCAAGAACTGTGCCTTCACTCCTGTTTTTTTCTTGTTCTAAAAGCCTCCTTCCCTTGATCATTATCCATCTCATCCTTAATCTGCATCTGTGAAAATCAGAGGTTGAAATTTGCAACTTTAAGTTTTTGGTGATACTACAGAAATATTTAGTATAGCCCACCCAATATTTAAATAAATGACAGAACACCAGAATTTCCAACTTCTGTAGAAAAACGAATCAGGATGATCTCACTAGAGCCATGCCCACTGCTGTGT
>PVLC010030648.1:0-19361 GCA_004027655.1 Graphiurus murinus
GAGGACAATGATGAAGTAGCAGCAACAGCAGTAGCAGTGGCTAGAGACAAGATATAGCCTTCCAGGGCACACCCCCAGTGACCTAGGTTTTCCAATTAGGCCCCACCTCTTACAGTTTCTACCACCTCCCATTAGTTCATTTAGTTGTGAACTCATCAATGGATTAACCCACTGATGAGACCGGAGTTCTCATCATCCAATCACTTCCCCAAAGCCCTACCTCTGAATATGGCTACATTGGAGACAGAGGATTCAACACTTGAGATTTGGGAGACATTCCAAATCTAAAATATATATACATATACATTACCTAGTCACATCAAAATCAAATTGTTCAAATCAATAATACAGAGAAAATCTTAAAATCATACAGAAGAAAAAGGCATGTTATACACAAAGAAACAACAATAGGGATGACATTTGTATGAAAGAAAATTAAATTACAGAGCTGGGCGTGGTGGCGCACGCTTGTAATCCCAGCATTCGGGAGGCTGAGACCGGAGGATCCGGGTTCCCGGCCAGCCTCAGCTACCTAGTGAGGCACTCCGCAACTTAGTGAGACTCGGTTTCAAAATAAAGAATAAAAAATAGGGCTAGGGGTGTAGCTTGGAGGTAGAATGCCCCTGAGTTCAATCCCCAATACCGCAAAAAAAAAAAAGAAAGAAAATTACAATTTTAATTTGTGATTCTGTACTCAGGAAAATAACTTGTTCAAATATAGGCCAAACAAAAACATTTTCACACATATAAAAACTAAAACTATTCATAATCAGCAGATTTAAAATAGCCTATATAATAAATGTTAAGGGAAGTCCTTTAAGTAGAAGGAAAATTATGCTCATATAAAAAATTTATCTGTACAAAGTAATGAGGAACACTGGAAATGGGAACTATATGGATAAATATAAAATCTTTAAATCTCTTTAAAATATAATTGTTCACAAAAATAAAATACAATGTAAGATTTATAACATATAAAAATGTACAAAAATAATAATGTAAAGGTCAGAAGAGGAGAAATGGGTATTTACTATTGTAAACTATGCATGAAGTGGTATATTCCTTAAATATAAACTGTGCTGAGATAAAGATATAATATAAACCCTAAGACAACCTCCACAGTAACAGAATAATGAATTATGGCTGATAAAAGGAGATAATATGAGATGATAAGAAATATGAATTAAAAATTAGAAAGAAAAAGAAAAAAATGAACAAAGAACAGGTAAACAAATAGAAACAAATGGCACAAATATAGACATAAGTCTAACCATATTGATAACATTAGATATGTGTCTGAATACTCTCGGTATGGTGCCTATAAAATACTACAAACATAAAGACACAAATAAAAGAGAACTTCAGCATGCTGATAAAAGATATCTATGAAAATAACTATAGCTAACATCATAATGGTGAAAGGCTAAATGATTCCCCCCTGATATTAGGAACAAGAACGGAGGTCCAATCTTATCATTTAAATTAAGTGTTATTTAAGATTTCATAGAAACAATATATAAAAATAAAATTCCATAAAAGAAATAAATTTATACACTGGACTAAAATTAAAATTATTTTCTTCAAAATCAACAATATTAAGAGGATGAAAAGGCAAGCCACAGAATGGGTAAAATACCCACAAATTATTTATCTATAAAAAAATTTATATTAATAATACATAAAAACCTCTCAAAATTCAATAGCAAAAAAATCCCCCCCCAATTTTTTTCTATTTTTTAAAAGGTACTGGGGATTGAACTCAGGGGCATTCTACCTCCGAGTTATACCCCAAGCCCTATTTTTTATTCTTTATTTTGAAACAGGGTCTCACTAAGTTGTGGAGTGCCTCACTAAGAAGCTGAGGCTGGCCACAAACTCAGATCCTCAGGTCTCAGCCTCCAAAGTACTGGAATTACAAGTGTGTGCCACTATACCTGACTCCAAAAATTTTTTAAATGATCAATATATTTAAACAGACACTCCAAAATGCTATAGATGGTAAATAAACACTTAAGAAGGTACGTATCAGTTAGGGAAATGCAAATTGATATACAACTAAACAGCTGTTATAAAATACACTAACCATACCAAATAATGGTTAGGATGTGGAGAAACTAGAACTTCTGATAGAGGTATAAATGATCAGTCACTTTACATGACTATTGGAAATTTCTTTAAAAAGATATTTTCCATATGATCTAGTCATCTATTCCTAGATATTTACCCCCCAAAAAATAAAAACAGGTAATATAAAAGCTTCTGTACACAAATTATTCACAGCAGCTCTATACATAATAACCTAAAAGCAAAAGTAATTCACATGCCAATCAGCAAGTGAATAAATAAGCAAACGATGGTATATATGTTTACATTGAAATACTTGTCTGAATTAAAAAGGAATGAACTATTAAAACGCACTACAACATGGATGTATATCAAAATAAGGAAACTGAGTGAAAGAAGTCAGACATAAAGAGAATTCATGTTTCTTGCTTCAATATATGTAAAATTCTAGGAAACTCAAACTAATGTGTAATCATTAGGAATGCCTCAGATATTAGAGGCATTAAGGAGCTGGAGCGAGGTCAGAGGGAAGGATTAAAAACTAGCTCAAGGAAAATTTCATCAGTAATGGATGTGTTTATTAGCTTGAAAGTGATTGAGGACTGCATGGATGTTTTCATATCAAAACATATCACACTATACACTTTAAATATGTATATATTTATATGTCAGTTACACTTCAACAAAGCTGTCTAAAAATAGAGATTTCGAAAAAAGTAGAGATACTCAGAATAATGGTAGTTATTAAAACAGGATATTTTAAGTATAAAAAGATAACAAAGATAATACTCGTGTTATTGAAATATCACTTAGTTATTAAACTTCAAGTGTTCTATTCTCAACATAGTAAAATAAACACAAGTTAA
The DNA here is from genome assembly GCA_004027655.1 of Graphiurus murinus. Classification (NCBI taxonomy): domain Eukaryota; kingdom Metazoa; phylum Chordata; class Mammalia; order Rodentia; family Gliridae; genus Graphiurus; species Graphiurus murinus. The sequence goes on from PVLC010030648.1 coordinate 2,931, forward strand.
TCATGCTGGGAGAAAATTTTTACTTTATGTACTAACACTTCTCAATATTATTAATTCTTAAATAACCAAAGGTGTGAATAATTAAGAGACTTTGTTTAAAGGCGCTTCTTTTTTCTGAACAATACATTTTGAATAACTTCAGATAATATAAGAAGTGGTAAATCTGAAAGAATGAGAAGTTGGATCTACATGGTTAAATTCAATAATATAAATCTGAGATAGAAACTCCTTCAATATTATTAGCATATTTAACCATTTTAACATATATTATCTCATATTTTATATCATCCCATCTGTTATGGTTTGGATATAAAATGTTCCCCAGAAAGGCTTATGGATTGACAATGCAGCAATACTCAGAGGTGAAGTCACTGGATCATGAGGGCTCTAAACAAATCAGTGGATGAGCCATGGAAGGGATAATAATTTGAATGGACTAACTGGGTGGTAACTTCAGGCAGGTGGGGCATGGCTGGAGGAGCTGGGTCACTGGGGCATAGTCTTGGGGTCCATGTCTGTCCCCAGTCCTTTCTTCTCTCTCTGCTTCCTGCTGCCACGAGCTGAGCAGCTGTCCTCTGTCATGCTCTTCTGCCATGATGTTTCTACCTTGGGGCCAGCTGACATGAAAAGAACCTGGGAAACTGAGCCAAATAAACATTTCCCCCTCTAAATTGTTCTTGTCAGGCATTTTGGCCACAGCAATAAAAAGCTAACTAACACACCACCTAAACTCTTTGCCATCCTTCTGCCTCTGCCCATTTCACAGCTTTTTCATTCTTCTTTCACCCATCCTCCTTCATTTTCCTGTGCATTGTTCTATTTTTGTAACACTTCTGTCTCTTTATATTGTATTCGTCATTGCTCTCTCTCTATTTATTCCTTCCTTGGGGAAAAGTAATAACTAAATTCAATGTGAATTGAGGCTGACCTCACTATGAGAAACTATAAAATATAGAAACTATAAAATATAGATTTTAACAGGGATTCAAGAAAAAGCAGAAACTTTTTCTGGAAAAAGAGACTACAAGCCAGGCGTGGTGGCGCATGCTTGTAATCCCAGTAGTTGGGTTTACAGGCAGCCTCAGCTACTTAGTGAGGCCCTTCGCAGCTTACTGAGACCCTATTTCAAACTAATGTATAAAAAATAGGGTTGGGAATATAGCTCAGAGGTAGAATGTCCCTGGGTTCAATCCCTAATACTCAAAAAAAAAAAAAAAAAAAGAGAGAGAGAGAGACTACAGAGAGAGAAAAAATTAACAAGAAAGGCATGTAGGCAGGTAGGTAAGAAAGAAGGAAGGGAAGGAAGAAGATAAGAGATGATCTAGAGAAGATAATACATTTAACTATTAAATAAAATCCGAGGTACTGATATATCCTTTGTTAATTAATTGAGCTCTCCTTTGGAACATCCTTTTCAAATGGTTGTGGCATGGTTCACCACAAGTTACTAGGTTGCCTTACCTTTGTTCTTTGAAATATTATATTCATCTTATTTAGCAGCATGTTATAACAAGATTTGGCATTCATATTGATTTATTTTTCTGAGTCATTTTTGCAGTGATCTAGGCTGTGTTTTTTCTTGTTTTACTTATTATTGAGGGGAGGGGTATGTATATATAATCTAGTGTGTACTTTGAAAAGTCTGCACTCACACACAAATGCATGAAACACTCTATAGTTCTTTGCATACTTTTATTTTTTAATAAATTCAGAATCTCTTTTTTCCAAATGGAACAAACTACCTGGGATTAAAAGGAGCCACTGGGCCTCGGGCCAAAAAATACTTTCAATTTCAATATCAGGCATAATGAAACTAAGCTACAGGCGAATGCTGATCTCCAAGGCAGACTTCTCCCATGTTCCGTTGTCCATAGGTCCTACCTGTTGGCTACAATTACGACCACACACTACAGAATGAGCAGGGCACACAGAGAGCTTGAAGTGATAACACAACACCTCTCCTCAGCCCACAGTGGTGCCTGCCCTTGGTGATATTTTTCTTGGGAATATCACTATCAAAACCGAGTGCAAAAAGGAGAGCACAAGGTTCATGAAAAGCTCTGCATTGTAAATTTGCTCATCAAGAATTAACATTCAATGTAGGAACTTTATTATTTTTTTTGGCAATTGATATTATCTGTGAAATCAAACATAAAGTAGTCATCAGTACCAACATCAGCAGTCCTATCTTCAGATGGTTTGTAGCTGGGGCATTAACTCCAAAGATTACTCTGTAACTTAGTGAGACTGGGTGTTTAATCCTCAGTACCACACACACACACACACACACACACACACACACACACACACACACAAAGATAAGGCACCTGAGGAAGAGGTTAAAATAACGTAGTTGAAACACACCTGACCAGCAGTCTACAACTATTTAGAAACAAACACAAAATTTATACTTAAATTGCATGGAGCTATCCAGGAATAACTAAACCCTTAATCTATAAGACATTGACCATTGTTCTCCTTATTTTATGATCTCTTCCTTCATGAGCCCATCCATTTTTGAAGTTCCAATCATCACCACCAATCTTACAACTTCATTTTTAGTTATAGTTAACCACTCACTTCTAAGTAAGCTTCCTCTATCTGTTTGGGTATTCCATGTTCACACATTTCAACTTAACATGTTTGAATCTAAAGTCATCATCTTTCTTCCTAAACCAATCTCTAATAGCTACTTTCCTATTCTCAGGTCAGAGAATTTATATTTCTCATAAGCAATCCAGATTCTATCCCCTATATTCAATCTGCTTGTCATAAACTTTGTCAAATTTTCTATCAAAATAATTTTCATCTGTGACCTGCCTTTTCAATTCCCATGTCCAACATCCTCAGCAAGTTCTTTGTTTCCTTATTTCTGGACAGTAGTCACCTGTTTGATGTCCTCAGCAATGTTTTATCTCCCATTCAAATCTGCACAGGTGCACAAGGCTAGACTCAGAAAATGCCACTTTCTTAATTTCTTTTTGTTTTGTTTTTAAAGATAGGTCCCTCTATGTTGCCCATACTGGCCTCAAACTCCTGATATCAAGAGATCCTTTCACCTCAGCCTTCTGAGTAGCTGGGACTACATTTGCACACCAGTTAAATGTCACTTTCATTATCTTCATTATGCCTTAGTCCAGAAGCAGCCCAGTAATGCGAAGCATCCTCATTTATAATTTAATGTGTTCCACAATTTTCATACTTCATCTGTTATTCTATGACTCATATTGTACTTCAGAAAGCCTCGCCATCCTACTTACACAATGATTCCTTCTTTCTTTCTTCTTTCTTTTGAAACAGTATATATCCATTTTCAAGTAAAAGTCTTAGGCAAGCTCTACTGGGCCCCCTTAACCAAAGATCAATAGGGCACCCCGTAACTAAACCAAGAAGTAAAAAGAAACTTTAATTGCTATTATCTGCTTCTGTAATCTGCTTTGCTGTGCAGGGTATGAGGAAGCTGTCCTGGCCACAAGATAGCATCTAAGTAAGATATGTTGACTGTCCTAAATGAACACCTGGTATTTGTCAAATGATGTAATGATTTTAAAACCATAAAAACCTGACTTTTCTGTAACCAAGGGGTATAAAACTGGCCCAAACCAACACTCAGTGTGGCAGCATCTGGTGTGCTTTTTGCCCCTGCCGACTGGTAAATAAAGGGACCTCTTTGGCACTATGGAGTCTGGTGTGTCTCTGTGGGTCACCTCGCAACACTTTCTTTCTTTACTTCTTTCTTTCTCCTCTTCTTCTTCTTCTTCTTCTTCTTCTTCTTCTTCTTCTTCTTCTTCTTCTTCTTCTTCTTCTTCCTCTTCCTCTTCTTCTCTGTCTCTCTTTCTTTCATCTCTCTGTCTCTCTGTCTCTCTCTCTTTTTTTTTTTTTGTACTGAGGATTCAACCCAGAAGCACTCTACCACTGATCTAGATCCCAGCCCTATTTTATTTTAAATTTTGAAACAAGGTTTCACTAAATTTCTGAGGCTGGCATCCAATCTGAGATCCTCCTGTCCTCAGCCTCCCAAATATTGGGATTACAGGCGTGCACAACCATGTCTGGCCACAGTGACTATCTCTACTTTAACTTTTTTGTACTGCTACTTTGACCCAGATTCCTCTCTATTTTTCCAATTTCCTCAAAGTTATAACTCTTTCAAGTTTTAGCTCAAGTCTCATCTATTCAAGAAAGCTTTAATTTGGATTAAGAATTAATAGAAAAAAACTTATATTGTCAGAATCTCAAATGTGATCTGGATCATTTTGTAGGTCAGTGTCCTGCTAGCCAACAATGAGCATATAACATCTCTTTCAAAATAATAGCTGTATAATAAGCCAGTGAAGTGTGGCTACTTACCCAAATCAGCCTGGAATGCAGCTTTTCACATTTTATAAACAGAAAGGATTAAAGTTTTTAGCTCCAAAATACATTTATTGTTTTAAATTTTAAAATACAGGAAGTGCAAATAATGTTAATGAAAAGAGATATGGGATATTCAATAGTGTCACCTAAAAAGACAAAGTAACAGATTTGATCAATAACTATGGGGGGGGGTAAAGGTAAGCAGAAAGGCAGGCTCCTGCTAAAATACAAAGAAATGACAGTAATATTATAAGTATTTGGAACTTCCAAAAGGAATCTGATTAGTGGGAAAGGATGGCATTTATAATTTTTTAATTAAAAACCTTATCTTAGTAAGATATTTTAAATGAAATAAAACTGAAGTAAGATAGGAGAAATAAAATATTAGGTAGAAAGGAGACTAATTGGGAAGAAAAGGGAAAATATAGTTTTAAAATCTAGAAACTTCATAATCCTTAACTTCACTTTACAGGATCTGTTCTTTCTTAGACAAAAGCCCTTAATGGGCCACTTTTAATTATAGTAGCCTATCTGGCCTGTCCTTTTCTTAGGCAAAAGTTTTCAATAGGCCTGGCCTACACTTTTTTAATTGTAATAGCCCATCCGGCCAGTCCTTTTCTTAGGTCCTCAGTAGACCTGGCCTACAGTAGTATTTTTATCTGAAAATTATGAATTATAAGAATAGATAGTAGAGGGGAAGCTAAGATCACAGAAATTTCTGGTTATTGGCTTAAGAACCTGGACTTTATTTTGTTAGTAATAGATATTTAGGTTATTTGATGAGAGGGAACATGTCCAAGATTTTTTTTTTAAGTTTTTTGTTTCTATGAGGAATGTGTTCTATAATAGACTGGAAAGGGGAAACTGGGTGCCGGCTGGGGACCCAGCTAAGAGGTTATCACCACAGTGCAGCTGAGCAGTGACTGAAGTGTGACGGGGGAGCAGGACCTAGCAGTGTAGTAAAGGGAAACAAAGTGGCCGAGGTGGACTTAGTGGATGGAGTGATTAAAAGATAAGTAGGACTGGAGGCAAGGTGCTGTGCTGTAGGAAAACAGGGGTAATACTGAGAGAATTGGAAATTTCAGAGAGGAACCTAGCTTACACAGGACAGAAAAGGATGTTGATTGGTAGGTTTTTTTGCAATATTGTCCCCAAAGTGAGAACAGTAGATTCAAATTAGGTTCTTGTCCAATGGATCTCAACAAATGAAGTCCAAGGACTAGCAAAAAGTATAGAAATATGAAAAATTATTTTAAGTTTACTTTAAGGTAGGGATAAATAGAGGAAAAATCAGAAACCCAAAGGGGGGTGGTCTTGGAAAGGAAGTGACCTCTAAGCCCTTGGGGAGTGGGCTTTTAAACCTTCCTGAGGTTTTCTATCTGTTCTTTTATGATTGGTCAGAATTGGGTTTTAGGGATCAATGACTTTTGTATAGTTTCAATCCTTAATTTGAATGACTATCTGTGGACTGGCCAGGGCCCTGATTTCCTGGCGCCCACCAATCTCTCACCTTCCTGCTCACTTCCTCCAGCCTCCTTCTCAGAAAGGAGGATACAGATGGCTGCCTTAATTCTTCCTGTTTCCAGGTCCTCTGCCTTGCTTCACCAGCCCTTTTTATCTTTATTTCTCGTTTTGAAACAGGGTCTTGTTATGTTGCTAAGAGTCTTGCTAAGTTACTGAGCCTGCTCTCAAACCTGAGACCTTCTTGTCCCAGCCTCCCTAGTACTGGTATCATAGGCATGTGCCACCAAGTCCAGCCATAGCCTACTTGCTACTTTTTTCCCCCCTTCAGTGCTAGGGATTGAACTCAAAGGCATTCTACCTCCAAGCTACACCCCTAACCCTATTTTTTTTTATTCTCTATTTTGAAACAGGGTCTTACTAAGTTGTGGAAAGCTTCACTAAGTAGCTGAGGCTGGCGCCGAACCTGCAATCTATTTGTCTCAGCCTCCCAAGTACTGGGATTACAAGTATGCGCCAACACGCCTGGCTTCATATGCTACCTTTTAAAAAGTACTTTCTTACATGTTTGGTGGAAAAGCATAAAATATGTTGAAAAGGGTAAAAATTTGTCCTTATTTTGTGAGAGTGTGAAATAATGAAATAATTTTTTCCAGGCAGAAATCCTGGAATCATCCTCCAACTCCACCACTCACCATCAGAAATGCACCATTTCTGACCTCTTAGAACCAAAGCCAAGATAGAGCCTAACCTTAAAGCCTGAAATTTTCAGTGCTTATTTCAGGGAGGCATTTAGGGTGGGCATTAGGATCACAAATCTCACTTTCCTCCCTGTCCCCCCAACCCCACAGCAGAGGGGCTTTCTCTCCTAAAAACCTCTTATCTCTTCCAAGTTTGTTTTTTAAATTAACCAAAATTCTCTTATCTCTTTTTGTTTCTTTGCTTGCTGAAATGCTTATAATTTTCTTTTGACAAGGTGAGTACTAAGAAGGGTTTGCTCAGAGATGATTTAGCCGTGTCAAGAAATCTGAATTACTAAGAGTTTTTGGCTAAACAGAGGGCATTGTGTCCTCAGCTTCCATCTAAAGAGCATTATGTTGCCTTGTACATTGATTTTCTAATGTTCTCATCATATATAAAAGTCTACAGTCATGCTTTTACACTTCATTTCCAGCCACCTTTAAAAAGAAATGCTATAGAGATTGATAGATGCAAAAGAATAACTCCATTAAAGGAGTTGTACTACATAAATTTACAAATATATTTATGTAATGTTTGTGTGCAAATGCATGTATGGTATGTTTACATACAATATATAAAGTAAATACCATATATGTCACATGTTTATATATACTGCATATATTTTATATGTATATACAGTAATAATATGTATACATGTATTTAAAAAATTAAAAACCTATTCCTTTTTTTTTAATGTGGTACTAGGGATATAAACCAGGGGCATTCTACCTCCCTACTATACCCCCAGCACTATTTTATTGTTTGATTTTGAAACAACAGATTCTTGCTAAGTTACTGAGGCTGTCCTCGAACCTATGAGCATCCTGTCTCAGCATCCCAAGTACTGGGATTACAGGCATGAGCCACCTTGCCCAGCTGAAACCTATTGCCTCTAAACTCTCTAAAATATGAATTCCCCACTGAGCATGTTAGTAGAAATCACATGTTTTTATGAAAACATACAGTCTGATTAATAAAAATATTTATATAAATGAAGAAATAGTATAACTATGCACTAGAGAATAAATGCTATGTGGCCAAATTGCTTCCAGGTTCTGGTCACAATCTCATGTGTTCAATCCCTTTATTCTCCTATTTAGAAAGATTACATAATTTCTCACATTGGTACATTACTGATGTTGAAAAGGGATACTACTAATAATTATTTCAGATAAATAAGTATAAACTGGACTTTCCAGGGCAAACCACTGTTACAGGTTGAATTGTGTTTGCATGTCCAAATTCATATGTTGAAATCTAACCCCTAGTATTTCATATTGTGACCTTAACTGGAGATAGGGTCTTCACAGAAGTAACCAAGTTAAAATGAGGTCATTAGAGCAGGCTCTAATCCAGTATGACTGGTGTCCTTATAAAAATGGGAGATCTGGAGCCAGACATCCATCCAGGGAACGTGCAGTGTGAACATGAACACAGCTGCTACAAGTCAAGCAGAGAGGCCTGGAGCAAATCCTTCCCTCACAGCTATCAAAAGGAACCAACCCTGCCACACCTGGCTGGGGACTCTAGTCTCCAGAACTGTGAGGCAATACATTTATGCTATTTAAGCCACTCAGTTTATGGTACTTTGTCACAATAGCCCTGGCAAGCTAGCACAGTCACCCTACTAATAAATCTCTGTTTGTGTTTTTCTGTGTGGATTCTGAACCTTTGTAACCAAAAGATCCTTACCTTCAAGACTTCAGAAACCAATATGAATAAGGTAAAGAGGCATCATAAACAGGTTTTGCCCAGCTTATTTAGGACAGCAAAGTGTAGGCAATAGACGAGCTTTAGGCTCACCAAGGAAAAAGAGTCACAGCTGATAACGATGCAATGTCTCAACTCTCTTTTCTTTCTCCAGAATCTACCAAGATTGGAGAGTCTTATCAACAACAGGCAGGTCTTCAGGGTACAAAATCATGGTTGTGGTAAGTTGTTACTCAGCATGTATTCCATTTGTTTTCTACTGAGACTCACTTTAACCTAAAGTGGGCCAAAAGAACATCTCATTCTTTTACTTTGGCCTAAGACTTGCTTAGAATAGTATGTTCTCTTATGGCTGGATATGAAGCACTCCCAAAGCTCATATCGTGAAGGTTTGGTCTCCATACAGCAGTGTTCAGGGGTGAGTTTTGGGGGAAGTGATTGGATCCTGAGGTTTCTGACCGCATCAGTGGAGTAATCCATTGATAACTGAATGCACTACTGAAGGGTGGTGGAAACTGTAGGTAGGTGGGGCATGGTTGGAGGAAGAAGGCCACTCAGGAATTTTGGTATAGCAACACAAAACAGCCTAAGACACCAACAACATAAACGAGCCAATTCACAACCAACTCACATATTAAAAACTAATTGTAAGTAATTGTCACTTTAATTTTGGAGGAGATTGTTACATACCATTGTTGTGGCAATAGCAAGCTAATATATAGGATTTCTCTTTATCGCAGATGCCATTAATTGTACTATGTGGTGGTAACTATGCTAATTTTGTACAGATATTAAAGGAGAACATATTTTCTTCTACCTTCAAGAAGCTTCTATTTTGGGGAGATGAGGTAAAAGCACAGTTTAAAATCATCAAACAATGCAAAGCATTATTTAGCTAAATGCTAAGTAATACAGCAGTAAAAAAAAAAAAAATGTAGGAACATTAGCAGAGATTCAGATATTGGTCCTATCTGGGCCGTGGATTACATAATCATTTGGAGCTTGTTATTTCAACTATAAAATGAGTGTTTTGGGCTATGTTAATCCTGTGTTGACTTCCAGTTCTTAAAAAAAGTAAAATACTGAACTCTGAACTTACTCAGAGGACTGACTCATATTGGACTGACCTCTTAAAAAAAAAAAAAAAAAAAAAAAAAGACTACATAACCATAGAGAATTAGTGCTGGGCCTCAAAAGATAATTTCAATTTGTATAGGTTGATGTCTAAAATACATATACTTATGTGAATAAGGATCAGAGCATAAATTAAGAAAGATCTATAGCAATAGAAAAAGGAATTCTGTCAAGGAAAATACTCTACCTTGTTGTAGCTTCTCCACACATGTTACTGCCAAAAGCAACACCTCCCCAGCCTTTTTGTTTTTCTAAAATGTTCTTATTTTATGAGATTTTAAAGTGAGGCAATCTTAGACTGTCCTTTCTTCTGAGGACTTGTACATCCTGACATTGGGTGAGACCTCTTCTACTCTACTTTTAAAATTTACTCCAGCCCTCATTTTGTCTTTGAAAAGGGACTTAAAATTGATTTTTTGTGTCAGTGGTAAATCTACAATCATAACCATAAGCTATATTTCTACACATCAGTGAATAGCCTACAAATTTATAAGATTGAATATGGTTTGCCACACAAATCAAGTTCTCTCTACAAATCACTGGAAATGGTGAGGAAAACCACAATCAAATCACGAACTAGGAATGAAATCAAAGAACTAGAGCTCTTTGCTATGTAATACCACATCCTTGGAGTCCTGGAGTATCATTAAAACAAACAAAAAAATAGCTCATGCTCAATCATTTTGAAAAATGAGCTGAGCTTATGTTTATTGTTATTACTTTCTATGTGTGTGTATGTGTGTGTGTGTGTGTGTGTTATTTTAAGTTACTGTGCATCTATAGAGAAAAGTTTATAGAGAAAAATCTATACCTATCCGTGTACAGTTTTCTAAACTTAGTAAGTAAACCTTTTTTTGTGAATCTATCCAGAAAACAAGTTTTCTTTTTTTAGATTCTACCTGGTGTTGGATCTTCAAAGCCACTCCCAGTAACACTTGCAAAGCATGCTTTGCTGGGTAAGGGGTGTGGGTGGAAGTCTATAAACACATCTCTCTGCTTTTCTTTGAAATTATACTTGTAAAAGTTATTACAGAGGAAATCCCCATGGATGACTAATACGTCAATTGAATAAATATCCCACACACCATAGAAATCCTAGAAGTAATAACAGAGGGAAACAGCCAAGTGATCTCTTCTACACTTTTGAGAAAGGCAACCAAAGACATTCATTAGTCATTACCCACTGAACAGTGATGAATACTTGTCTTTTTGCTTCACATAATGAGAAAATAAGAACTATTTCCAAGTTGTCTTTCCATGACTAATACCACAAATTGTATATTTGACAGGAATGGAGGGTGCAGAAGAGGATTTTTGTTGATTTACTATATTACAATAACAAGCAACAGCTAAAATCTTAAGTCTGACTAATTCATTTGAAATTCTGCATAGATTAATTGTTCCTTTGGTGACATACCATCACTTGTAACACTTTTGATAAGGAAAAAGATTAAGTTGTATCATTATTATCATTCCTTTAATTATCAAAGCATGGAGTAGACAGAACAAGAAACTGGAAAGAAAGATTGAGGAGTATGCACAGATTAGTATTCTGGACAGAGATGTATTTGAAAAACTATGTAGATACCTATCTATGAACCAATAGATGCCAGGTGCCAGAACAATGTTTACACAATATACCAGAAACTAAGTTTGAAATCAAGAGCCACATAGAAAGGTCATCTGGTAACAGTTAAAATCATTTACAACAGTGGTTCACAAACTTGAATGTATATACATGTTAAATAAGAATCTTATTGACAAACAGATTCTGTTTCTGTGGTCCTTCAGTAGGATCTGAGGTAATGCCCAGGCTGACAGTCTATACTCTGCACTTACAATATCAAGAATTTACTCTGCCCAGAAATTAGACAGATCAAGAAGCCATGGAGGCAATCTAGAGATTTGTGAGATAAGAACTCTAGTCACAAGAGGCTAAGGAAGAATAATACTGCTGCCAGGATGTTTTGCATACCTACTTCTGCCAACACGTGTATTGACCCCAGGACATGGAGGAATCAAGGCCCAGACATGGAAGCAGTTTGCCATACCAGGGTAAGTAGAACAGATTTTCTATGAGCAAACATAAGGACAAATGCCAATGCTACCTAATATAAATATGAAATAAATGATTGTATTTTATTATCTCCCACATTCTGATTTTAAAGGGGCCTAGAGAATTCTGTGCATCTTTGATACTTCCTATTGGAAAAGTTTTGGGTAACCTCCACTGATTCATTTGACTTAGGAGAGTTAAATGTATATATATCCCATATGTGTGTAGGGGTGTGTATGTGTGTGTGTATACACACACAGGTAGTTTAACATAATTGCCAAGAGTCTGAAGATACACACACACACACACACACACACACACACACACACACACACACACACACTCAGAGAGGTAGTTTAACGTAATGGCTAAGAATCAAGATCTTGAAGTCAGATGATAAAGTTTTCATTATGATCTAATATTCATCAGCTCTGTTACACAAATCAAGCCACTTAATTTCCTGGGCCTTATATTCCTTATTTATAAATTAGAAGATAGTAAGAAGATTTACCATCTCATAAAATTCTTGTGATAACCAAATGAAAATATGTAAAGATCTTAGAGAAGTACGGGGCAAAAGAAAACAATAAATGTGTGCTATTACAGCCAAACTTAGCATGATATTTTTCCAACACCTCTTCAGTAAGGCAAGGTCAAAGCCTTTAATTCTACTTGTGATCATTATCAGCAAGGCAAATGTCTTAAAAAATCTTTTGACCTGGCTCCAGCTATATCTTCATACCCATGGATACAGAAATATAATTTCAAAGTATGGGTGTACTTGGCACCTATTTTCTTTCTTTCTTTATTTTTTTATTAATTGGTGCATTGTAATCAGACATCTTTGTTAGGTACAAACTGATAAAGGCATACATGCACACATTTCTCATTTAACCCCTTCCCCAGTTCCCTTGCCCTCCCTCCTTCTCAAGTTCAATTTAGTTATTGACTTTGATATATTTGTGAAAGTCCATCATGTGCATTAGGGTGCCCCCTCCCATCCATCACCTTCAGTTAAGTCAACTTCTTTGCTTATCTAGGGTTTCTCCTTTTTCATTTGGAGTCCCTTTTATGCTCCATTTTCTCCCTAGCATCCACATATTAGGGAGAACATGCTTTTTTACTTTTTGTGACTGACTAATCTCACTTAACATAATGTTTTCCAGTTTCATCCATTTCCCTGCAAATAACATGATTTTGTTGTTCTTTATGGCTGAGTAAAATTCCATTGTGTACATATCCCATAGTTTTGTAATCCATTCATCTGTTGATGGGCGTCTTGACTGTTTCCATAGTTTGGCTATTGTGAATTGTGCAGCTATAAACATAGACACACATGCGTTGGTCTGATAGTTTGGCCCAGGGCCAAAGGCACCTACTTTCTTAATATATCCTGAGGTTATTTGGGCGAGGGAGATCTATTCCTGCTCTGTAGCCATTATCTCCAGTCCCAGTGACCTCTCTTGTTCCTCAGTAATTAACATTTATTATAACTTTCTGGATCTTAATATCCTCTACTTGAAAACATAAGAATTAGTATTATTTACTCTTTCAGTAAAATAAATTTAAAAAGAAAGACTAGAAAATATGAATTCTAGTCCACCTAATTTTTGGACTCCTACTGTTCTTTCTTTTAGCCAGTTACATGCAAATCCAAATTCTTCTTTTTAAAAATGATTTTTGAAGCAACTTTGTTACTATATAATTAATATACCATGCAATTTTCCCATTTAAAGTATGAAGTTCATCAATTTGAGACACATAGCTCAGTGTCTTTTGTTTTGGTTTGGTCATGTAACCATCTTTACAGTCCAATATTCGAACATTGTTATCATCCCAAACAGGACCCCGTGTCCTCCTGAGCAGTCACTTTCAGTTATCCTGAATCCCTTTTCCCCCAAGGCAGGCATAATCTTCTGTCCCTATAAATTTGCTTATTCTGGGAATTTCATACAAATGAAATAATATTTTTTTCTTTTTTTGACTAGCTTCTTTCACTTAGCATAATAACAAAATTCTCCCTGAGCTTGCCTCTTTTTCTCTTACTGAGTGCAACCTTCCTTCCAAAGTCTATAGTTCTCATCTCAGGTTAATATACTTATAGTGTCCCATCTCTAATCACCCCCTATTTCCCATGGCCGACTGCCTCATTATTTTTTCTAAAATTGTTTAACATTTATTTTATTATTTACTTATAATTATATCATTTATTAATTTCACAAGCTTTTTTTTTTTCACTTGCTTTTCATCAAGTGTCTACTCCAAAATCTTGTTTTCCATATCAAGCTCAAACTCATTTGCCCAACATAATCTATCTTTTTGGCCTATCTGTTCCTACCCATCTTTCAAGGTAACAAACTGTACCATCCAACTTACCGAACATGCTTTCCCCAGTAGTCATTTGCTTTTCCTATTAGTTGCCTTTTTTCTTTTACTCTAATGACACAAAGCATTCCCAAAGGCATGCATGAGGTACATTCCATGAGTCTGACTGGCAGTTGATTGGGGTGTACACATTAAGAGAAAAAAAAAAAAAAAAACAGGCAGGACTCAAAACTACATTTTCCCATGTCTCTCTCCAAAAAAAAAAATCATGATTTCAGCTGAAGATTCACACAAAAGAGACATGTGCCAAAGGATGTCACAATTTAGAACAAAGTTCTGGAATTGGAAACAAGTTTTGTGGCTGACATATTACCCATTGTTTGACCATAGGTCAACTGATCTGAGCTGAACACGATCTCCGAAACCTGCCTGAGATCACATTACCATGTTGCACATGGGGACATAAAGCTGTCCAACTGTTATTTTAGAAGACGTGTAAGGAAGAACATGATGACATGGGTCAACTGCTGCCAGGAATATAGCTTTATGGCACAATATAGCTGTTTAATGGTCCATTGGTGGTTCCTCAAGACAACTGAGGTGTTTAAAGCTTCAACCACCCAGGGTGTACAAAAGAGTGGTAGTCAAGCTTTAGGGCTTTAAATATGTACTTCCAAAGTATTTTAATATAAAAAAATGACTTTAGTAACTACAATTTTAAAGTTAAAGTACAGAGAAAAATGGTAAAGATCAGAAAAGAGTAGCAAAAATATGTATCACTTCTGTCTTAATAGAGAGGCATGATACATAATTTATATTATTCTCTTTTTATATCAGTGGCATTTTTTCCAACACTGGCTTTCTATAGAATCATCATGAGGGAAAAGGGGGAAAGGGGGAGGAAGAAGACTATTTGAGAGTGAATCTCTCCTATTAGTACTTTAAAAAATAATAACCAAAAACTTATTCCTCTGAAGATTTATGTGTGTGCATAGGTGTGCACATGCATATATGTTAAGCAGTATTATATATAATATTATATATATTAATATATATTAAGCATTATTCATTTCCAACACTCAGCATGTAAGTGGAATTGACACTGTGGTTCTCTCATACCAAGTTACAAGCATGCAGGCAGGGATGGAGGCAGTAGGAAGAAAGACCAAAAGGAAAGGAAATAAAGTTCATTTAGTACTCCTATACATCAGACGAAGCTCTTAAGTTTAAAGGAGTAGATCTAAGCTCACAAGTGTTAACTTCTATTTGGAGCATTCAAATTCAACCAGCTTGGATCCATTTATTACTTTATTTATGATTAGCATTCTGCAAAGTTTTTGATATATTAATCCACAGCAGTTGTTTTGAAGCCAATGTGGTAAGCATTTTATGGGACTTCCTGTTCATGCATTTTTTTTTTTTTTTTTTTTTTTTTTTTTTTTTTTTTTTTTTTTTTTTTTTTTTTTTTTTTTTTTTTTTTTTTTTTTTTTTTTTTTTTTTTTTTTTTTTTTTTTTTTTTTTTTTTTTGGTACTAGGGACTGAACCCAGAGACATTCAACCTTGGAGCTAGACCCTCAGTCCTATTTTTTTTTTCTTTTTACTTTGAAATAGGGTGTTTTGCTAAGTTGCCGAAGCTATTCTCTAACCTGCAACCCCCCTGTTTCAGCCTCTCAAGTACTCGGATTACAGGCATGTGCCATCATGCACACATTTTATGCTCATTCTTCATAGACTAGGCTTATTGGTTGGTTTATATATAAATATAATATTAAATAAGTAATTTACATAAAATTCTAGATAATTCAAACTAATCTGTATACAACCAAAGAAAATGTAGGGTTTACCTGGGGACAGAGGCAGGAGAGAGAGGGGGACAATGAAGCAAAATGAAGAAATTACAAAGATTCAAGAAGAAATTTCTGGTTGTGATGATGTGCTCATTATTTTGACTGTGGTGATAGATTCACAGGATTGTAAATATGTCATGATTCATCAATACGTATGCTTTAAACATGTAGTTTATTTTATTTCAATGATACCTCCCTAGAGCTATTTAAAAAAAATAAACTGAAAGAAGGTCCCAGAAAAAAAAAAAATCTCTGTTCTGTGGCCTCATACTAAACTGGTTCAAACTGAGATTATTTCCATGACAACTGAGATGGAAATTGTGTCACGACATCAAAGACCTCATCCTAAGGTCTCCTAGGTAACCCTAAAGTGGCTAGGGAATAAGTTGGATGCTATAAAATTTTTCTATAATTAAAACTAAAATAAAAAATAAAAGTAAGGATTTGGCCCAATATAAACATATTCAAAAGGTTGATACAACAGAAAGAGAAATTAATTGGGAGCCTGGTGGCCTGATTAGGTTTCATAGAAATGTTTCTTCAACTCACTGGTGATAGCCTGAGGCATATCACTTAATGTCTTGGGATATTACTTTATCTATAAATTTTTTTTTTTTTTTTTTTTTTTTTTTTTGCGGTACTGGGGATTGAACTCAGGGGCATTCTACCTCCGAGCTATACCCCCAGCCCTATTTTTTATTCTTTATTTTGAAACCGAGTCTCACTAAGTTGCGGAGTGCCTCACTAGGTAGCTGAGGCTGGCCGCGAACCCGGATCCTCCGGTCTCAGCCTCCCGAATGC
>PVLC010030649.1:0-19378 GCA_004027655.1 Graphiurus murinus
CTGAGTAGCTGGGATTATAGGTGTTCACCAGCACGTTTGACTTAACTGAGTTTTCTTAAAACTGGGCCTTGTAATCCTAGTACTTGGGAGGCTGAGACTGGAGGATCGCAGGTTCAAGGGCAGCCTTAGCAATTTAGTGAGGCTTTTAGCCACCTAGTGAGACCCTGTTTCCAAAAAAGAAAAAAAAAAGGGAAAGAAAAATTGACTAAGCTGGGCATGGTGGTGCATGCTTTTAATCTCAGTATTTGGGAAGGTGAGGTAGGACAGGTTTGAGGACAGTCTCAGCAAGTAGGGTCTCAATCTAATGACATTCTGTTTCAAAATAAAAATTAAAAACCAAAAATTGGGCTGAGGATATAGCTCAAAGGTAGAACACCACTGGGCTCAATCCCCAGTACTTCACTTCACACATACACACACACACACACACACACACACACACACACACACACACACAGAAAAAAAAAAAAGAAAAAGAAAAGGAAAGAAAAGAAAAAAGTTTGCTAGACAGGATAAAGATAAAAAGAACTAGCTGGAGTCAGGCCACATTCTCAGTGCGGGGGTGTCCATGTTGGGGATGCAGACCATGGGGCTGGGACTCCCAGGAAAATCAACAAGGATGAAGCACTGCAACATTAGTCGGGTGCTTGTCAAATTAACCTTCTCCTTACCTGGGGTGTCCTCCCTTGTCTGATTAGTTAAGACTTCCCTATTTTTCAGGGTACATTCTAGCATTGCCTCCTCTACCAAGCTTTAATTTTGCTGAGCCACAGAGCACAGCCACTCCTCTGAGCCTCTAGATTCCTATTTTTCATGCTCTATTCCTTAGGCAGCTAAATGGCAATGATAAGGATGTATATGGTTAAATTTTCATGATATCTAGATTTAAAATTCCATGGGGGTAAGGACTTTGCTGACTGTACTGACTTCAGTACTCCACTGGGCCCACAGCAACAAACTTTTTTTTTTTTTTTTGAGTAAAGAATTAAATGTATATATGTTTCACAATTTCTCTTCTCATACTATCTGAAATTCAAATACATGTAATGGTAGGGTTATTGGTTATTCTTCTTAGCAGGAGCTGCAACCAGGGTTATGTAATGGGAGTGATATTTAGCTCCTTCCCTCATCTCTCAGCTCTTCCAAAGCTGAGAATCCAAAGAAAAACAATCCTTCCTCCTTCCCTCCCCCTCACCTTCCATCCCTCCCTCCTTCCCTCTTTCCCTCCACTCCTTCTTTCTGAACCCGGGGGTATTCTACCCTCTAAGCTACACCCCTGGCCATTTAAAAAAATTTTTTTTGAAACAGAATCTTGCTACGTTGCTGAGGGTCTCACTACATTGCTGAGGCTAGACTCAAACCTGTGATCCTTCTGTCTCCGCCTCCCAAGTACTGGGATTACAGGCATATGCCACCATGCCCAGCTCGTAATATACTTTAAAATGGGTAATGAAAGCATGTTTGCCATATACCTTTAGAGTGAAGACAAGTTCCCCACGTCTCTCTTGTCCAACCAAATTACTGCCCTAAGCCTTTCTTTTTAAATTTCTCATATAATTATTTTAATTTTGGGGGAGGGAGGGAGGGAAGCCAGAGAGTGAGTCGGGAAGGCAGAGAGGGAGACAGGAAAAGAGAAAGATGGGAAGGCAGAGAGGGAGACAGGAAGTGAGAGAGGGAAGCAGGAAGCTAGAGAAAGAGACAGAAACCCAGAGAGGGAAACACGAAGCCAGGGTTGGAAGCAGGAAGCCAGAGAGGGAGACAGAAGAGCCCTCGAAGCTTTTCATCCTTAGAAATTCTAGAGCTGCCACTGCCTTTTTACATCCTTTAATGTAAAAGGGATTCCAAGGCCTCCATGCAAATAGGGGCCTTCCTGGTAACATTAATGAGTGTTAAATGTTGAAGAAACCAGAGGTAAAAGACAGTAGGGAGTGGGTGGTGTTCCTGGAGAACATAGAATTCTTCTCCAGGGGCACCAAAGATACTTTGATTCAGCTGATTATAGTTGTGTGCTGGTCTCTAGCACTCATTTTCTGCTGGTTAGACCTGACCCACAGGGCACCAGTTTGTAATCTCTGTTGTACTGAAACAAATAATTTATGGAGCCCTAGGAAATTATTTCAGTGAACCCCCCAAGTTCTTAGCCATGAGGATGGTGGAGATCAGATGGAGACAAATAAATGCACAAGGAAGTCCAAGTCATGTTTTAAACTACCGAGGTTTTTTTTTTTTTTATTGCAAAACATTTGTTACAGAAATTTCAGAAAGTTTTTCCTGTGGTCGCTGCCAACTTCTGCTTCGAATTATATATCTAAACAAACAAGCTCAAAGGGAATCCAATAATAGACTTAAAAAAAGAACAAATTCTCTAAGGATTTATATATATTTATAGTGTCAATAGATGTGGAGACTGCTGTCTATTCATATGCAAAGAAGGAAAAGATGTATATATATATATGTTTATATATATTTAGTAAACCCAATTTCAAAATCATTGTATTTATAGGAATTCATTTAAAAATGATATCTGAATAATTTCCCCCATTATAAACTATGGTTAGAACATTTACAAATGAGAGAGTCTAAGTGCTGTATTATGAAATGGCTGTGAGTACAGGTACTGCATGGACCATTTGACACAGCAGTAGCAGCAATATAAACTCAGGTCAGACCCTGCCGCGACAGGAAGCAGGTAAGTCTTCATATAATGCTATGTACCCTTCCTCTGACTCTCCTTCACAATGATCTTGTGTTTGGGTCCACAGTGATGTGGTTGACACATACCCATACATCTACCATTCAGGAAAACCAGAATAAACCCAAAGAGAGAATTCCTTTTCCCTGTGTATTTAGTTCTCAGCGTATTTTATGTGTATGCTTACTAAGTTGAAATCAAGAAATTGATCCTGGCTGGCTCTAAAAGGGAGGTCTCAAACCTTTGGGAATGTTGCTGGCAGACATAATTGTGTGGCTGGCACAGTGTTTGGAAGCCCGAACTTGAACTGTGTGTGGTGGCACGCATGCATAGTCCCAGCTTCTAGAGGGGCTGAGGGAGGAAGAGCACTGGAGCCCAGGGGTTGGAGATGAGCCTGGGTAATATAGTGAGAGCCTCATCTCAAAAGCAAACAAACAAACAAACAAACAACAAAAACAGAGGGGGGGGAGGAGAGAGACACTAAAAGCAAGGAGATCTGCATTTGAAGTCTTTGTGGTGAGATGTATATTTTCTCGTGCCTTTCTAATCCTACTTCTGTTGTCTTTTCTTTTTCTTTGTGACAGGACTTGCTATGTTGTCCAGGCTGGTCTTGAACCCGTGGGCTCATGGGATCCTCCTGCCTCCCAGCTCTTCTGTTGTCTTTCAGCAGACCATCCCCACCTTTGCATACTGGGCCTGGCTCCTGGGTTTGCAAGCCCCCTTTTATATGTAGGTGGCTGGGTCTGATGATGTGTCAGAGGCTGGTGAAGATGTGAGGGGATCTTTTGAGATTCAGATAGGCAAAGGATTGGGATGGGGCCAGCCAAGTTAGGAGAGGCTAAGTCACCGGAAAGAGCAGGTCCGGGTCCAAATCTGTTTGGAATACTTGACTTTCCCCAAGTAATAGATATTTTGGCTCCCTATGTTGGGGTCCACAAGGTACTGAGGTGACAGAAGTAATGGTCTGTTGGTCTCACAAAAAAAGGAGCTAGTGTTGGACTAAGAGAAAAGGCAGAAGGACAGGAGATGAAGAAGGCTGTACTCCTAGACCCGAGGCTGAACTTCCTCCTCTATCCCATCGTTCTCAGCAGCCTCCCTCCCCCGGAGGAAGGCTGGAGTCATGGCTGGAACTGACACTCTTCAGAAGGCCAGTGTCCTTCTAGATGCACACGTCGTGACCACTCGTGCAAATGTGCAAGGGGCTACAGTTTCAAGGCGGCCAGCCAGGCGAGGTACATCCGGGAAAGAAGAAGTCACCTCACTTTTATTGCAACTGGGTTATCTGGTCACCTAAATCCTCTATTAGATGACACATAGAACTTGTTACATCTTGATTTTATTAGCAGCATTTAGTTCAAGGAAATCATCAGAGAAAAGGCAACACAAACACCCTCTGAAATGAACTTTAAAAAGGAAAAGAAATCTTATTTTTTTAAAAAATCAGAACCAATCACCAATCCCTTCTTTGGTTGACTCCAATTTGAGAGACAGAATATTTGACTTGCAAAAAGAAGATAGAACTTGGGTCAAAGCCAGCTGAGCGAAGAATTTTCCCACTTGTTTTAGGGGAAGTCAGTTACAGGACTTTGCCAATAGGCTCCTTTCTTTCTCAGATGTTTGGCTTCTAATAATGAAATGGTAATTTCTTTAAAGAGTCCTACCCCTAGACCAGGCTTTCCTGTGGGTGGAGGAAGAGGGATCACTCATTCATGGTGACCTGTGTACTTCTGCTCTGTCATGAATGGACGTCTTACTCTCACCTCTGGTACAGTAGACTTGCACCCAGTAACCCTAAAAAATCCTGAACAAGTCTTCCACGTGTCACAGCTGCACTGACACCTAAGCCTTGGTAAACTCGAGTGGTACTGGCTTGCCAGCTCTGAGACCCCCGCCATGCAAACTGCAGTTAATACTTTATTTCATATCATTTGTTCAGAGCATAAAAAAAGATTGAAAAACCTCTTGATTACTTGTTTTTAATTTTAAAAAATCTAACATAATCCCCAGTGTAGGGAGCCCCACTCTCTGAATGAGTTCCTAACTGGTTTAAGCATCACCGCAGGCAATAGGAAAACGTTAAGTGCCTTAGAAAAGCCAAAAGAAATGCATAAAAGCCGTGCATGCATTTGGTTGACACAAAATTAAGACTGGGTTTGGAGAAGGATTACTTCATTTAAGTCACATTGTTATTGTTAAAGGATAGTGAGTTATATATGCAATATTTGGCCAAGTAAATAACCACCTACACACTAGCATCATCATACCTAGAAAAGACAGAGTGTTACTAAATGAACATATT
Source organism: Graphiurus murinus (assembly GCA_004027655.1). Taxonomy (NCBI): domain Eukaryota; kingdom Metazoa; phylum Chordata; class Mammalia; order Rodentia; family Gliridae; genus Graphiurus; species Graphiurus murinus. The sequence continues at coordinate 4,992 of PVLC010030649.1, forward strand.
TATAAAATACTGTACACTGCCTCCGCATTGGGTAAGCAGATGTAAACAAGTAGCTAAATCAACTGGAGTTTAAAACATGATCTTAAGTTCATTTGTCATATAGTCTTTTGCATAACATATCAGTCCATCTTTCATAAAAATCACAACTTGCCCGCCACCATGCCCAGGACTTGGTAGAGGATGCACATCAGTTAGACAGATATCTTACAGTGGTCAGGAGGCTTGGGAAAGACATAAAGCAACCAGGAACAAAAATGCCCATTTCATGGGGATGCTAAATAACATGGAATAGGGAACATAATTAATCCTTGCAACATGTGCTTCTTTATTGAATGTTACAGATTTATAAATGATTATAAAGCTGTCCTGTAACGTTCATTAATACAACCACATGCTACAACTATGCTGGGTTAAACACAGGTTACATATATGTTTACATGTGTTTTATAATACAGCATTGCCCAACATATCATATATTATGGCCTATAGATAAAGCATGATGGATGACTGGATAATATTTATTTTCTTTATAGAAATTAAACAGCTCAAATGTTCAGGAAGATTAGATTGTACAGCCTCAGAAAGAAGAAAAAATGTACTATCCAGTTATCTGCCATAATATTATCTGTAGAAACCATATTTTAGAATACATTTGAAACATTCAGAAGAAACACATTTTGTGTTTTTACAGGTACATTTCTCTCATTTAGTTATTCATATATATATATATATATACATATATCAAGAGAGGAAACTTTCAAAGTGCTAATATCCTGGCCTCTGGAAGCTTAGACTTAAAAAAAAAAATCCAGTTCTATAAAGTGCTATGTTCCGACTGCTAATACACCTTTTGGCTTGCAGAAATACACAAACTAGCCACATCCATTGTACTCAAGCTTTCCAGCTCTTGTTCAAAGCACTCAAGAAGGGGGTTTCTAGTGATAAATACAAAGTATGTTGGTTAATCAGGAAACCTTCATGGTCAATTTCATAAAACATCCTTATATTTTTTCCCATAAAAGGAACAAGCAACTTAGAACAAATCATTACATATAGAAGTGTATAAAAATTGGCACCTCCGAAGCAGATGATTAAACTGAAGCTATTACTTCCTGTGCTTTCTATGACTTTATTTATGGTCCTCACTAACTTGCTGCTCATGAGTTGCTTAATTCACAGAGACAGGTAATTAATGTTCCCTCCATCAGGGACATGGAGGGATAAATGAACTGAGCACAGGCTGACTGTACAAGGCCACAGAATCAATGCCACACAGGTGCACAGCAGACCCAGAAAAGGAGAGAGATGAGATTGAAAAGTAACACACACGTGTGTGCACAGCAAAGAGATGGCTTGTGAGGGCTACACAGTTTGTGCCTGAAGTCACTGAAATTTGGCTTATGTGTTTCACAGACTTCACCAAAGACGTTAGCATTTAATTTTCATGCACAACAAAAGAACCAGGTAGTCACAAGGTTAGGACTGGTAAGTTCTTAGTTTCCCAGGTCCTGTTCCTTAGCTCTCTGGAAATCATGACGAACGGAAAGGCTTGCACTCATTGTTTCTTTCCCTTACTTCCAATCTGGTCCAGAATGAAGCCCTGGAGCTGCTCGGTGTCCTGCTCTATGGCCAAAGAGTAATGGTTTCGTCTCCTTCTTGGATGTCTCCACAGACTCCCTCCGAGAGCCTCTGGCTTTGTTAGTGTGCCCGCTACTTAAAATCACCAAAACATTAGAACGTAAAGGTATCAAACTAGCCACATCTAATCTAAGGAATGAAAATAATGAAACCTTGGTTCAAACTCTGGCGCTGAGACTTGGCCTTCCTGAAAATCACAGGGAAATGGTCTTAAGATGTAAAGTGCCTGTTACTACTATACTGATTATGAACAAATGTAGTTCCCTTTCCTCGTTATCAACCAATGTACCCCTTAAAGTTATATTGCAACTTCACATGTATGTATATATTTGGGGGGTGGATGGGAGAGAGGGCTGAGAGTTTTCACCAGATCTTCATAGGGACTCATGACTCAAAAATGTTTAAAGACAACTGATTTATTCTCACACTAAAAGCATGTCTACTGAGAGGGAGATCACCAATGTGTGGCCCAATAAAGTAGAAATGTCTTGAGAGCAATTATAAATGAAAGGGTTGGGCATTGTTATTAATTCACCTAAATACCAAGGAGAAAAACAGCAACAACAACAAAAAGTGAGGAGCGAAAACTCCTTCTACACTAAAAAACCTTGTTCAGTTTTTTACTTACTTATTGTGGTACTAGGGATTGAACTCAGGAGCATTCTACCTTAGAGCTACAACTCCAGTCCATTTTTTATTTGTGTTCTGAAACAGGTTCTCTCTAGGTTGCTGAGAGTCTTGCTACATTGCTGAGCCTGCCCTTCAACCTTCCATCCTCCTGTCTCAATTTCTCAAGTACTGGGATTACAGGCATGTGCTACCATGACTGGATAAATATTTAAAGGTCAAGAGATTTGTTGCTGGATTTACTTGATTTTGCAAAAGGGGATATAACTTGGGTGTTTACAACCACAATTAAGCAAAAGAACCAGTTATTATCTTGTGTCAGAAACATTAAGCTAGTTAGCTAGTTAGCTTCCTTCTTTCCTTCCTTCCTCCCTCCCTCTCTCTCCTTCCTCTCTCCCTTCTTCTCTGTCTCTCTCTCTGTCTCTCTCCCTTCCCTTCCCTTCCCTTTCCTTTCTTCGTGTGGTACTGGGGATTGAACTCAGGGGCATTCTACTAGTGAGCTAAGCCCCCATCTCTTTTTTATTTTGAAACAGGGTCTCATTAGGTTGCTGGGAGTCTCACTACTTGCTGAAGCTGTCCTTGAACCTGTGATCCTCCTGTCTCAGTCTCTCAAGTACTAGGATTATAGGTGTGTACCACCACACATGGTAAAGTTGTTTTTCTTAAAACCTTTATTCTTTTTAAAACTTCAGTGATCCAAATTTGGGGAAGATTTGGGGTCAAGATGTCTTTATCCCGCTTGAAATTCAGATTCTGATCTAGAAACTTATGCCTGTTTAAGTCCATAATATTAACTGGCTTAGAACTGCACATCTATTCAGATTGTATGTGGGGTAAGAGCTTCATGTGAGAGAACCCAGAACAAGGAGCCATCATGACAGTTAGTACTTTTGAACAAAAAGGGACAGAGGGCAGATGGTGAGTCATTTTGACAACTCTTGTTTGGAAAAGTTAAGGTGATGGTGATTTAAAAAAATCCTAATTTCAACATTTGGTCTAATAGTGTAATGAACTCTTTCAAGGGAACTTCTTGTATATTAAAAAATCTTGGTTATACCTTCAGGAGATAGAAAAGTCCAAGCCTCTTATGAAAGCTCTTTATGTCTGTTTATATACTATATATAAACACGTGTCTTTGTGTAAATGCATATATACGTATATAAGCATTATATACTATAGAACTCTTTATATGTTTTATTTGCTTTCTATTTTGGCCTAATGTATCTTTTTTTTTTTTTTTATAGCTCTGTATATAAGAAAAATATTCACGGCATGCCTACATCTGATGGCTTTGGGTTGATACCAAACTCCCAGTCAATTCTAAGGTTATTTATGGTTTTGAAACTTCCTTAAAAAGTACTTTGGAACATTTCCATAAAAAAAAGATACCAGCCCTTGAAAAAACTTCAATTAAATTTATGCTGAGCTCAGATGAGGTGGCAAAACTCTAGTATGAAAATAGCCACATATAACCATGTTCCCATATACAAAATGGCCATGTGATGAGTGGCGTGAAAAATTGGCAGTTACATCTTGGAGGTGTTCAGAGGATGGTGGGGTCATGCAAATGATGAAGGTCACATAGCAGCATAACACATGATGTGAATGGTGAGAATAGAACAGTATCCCATATGGCAATTTTAGATTAGTCCTGCCCCCTGGTTTTTTAAACTTCAATATTACACAGTCAATGAGTGAATTCACCGATGACAGGTGAGATACAAAATAAATTAAAAAATATAAAATTATTTAATTACATTCATCCTGAGCTTGCTCAACTACACTTGAATGCCCACTGTATATAATAAATCACACTTTTGTTTTTAACATCAACTCTTCTTGCATTTCGATCGCAAGACCAAAAGGCATTTCCGTTCCCTTATTTTCTTCAGAAAAGATAGACAGTTGTGGCACCAGAAGTGAATATAGAAGAGACAGGTGAACTATGACTGTTACCTTGTTTTTTCTTTATAATGACCAATTACAGAGGTGTTGGCATGAGAAGGATGTGGGACGTTAGGTAGAACTGCTTGCTGCCGGCTTATACTGAATAAAAAGGATGCTCTTCATCAGTCACCAGTGATGGAGCCAATGTGAAAAGAAAACAGAATGGAAGTTTAGAATATCTCATTGTGTATGCTGGCTATCTCATTTTACTTTTGCAATTTAGCCCTGCCTCCTAAAACTCTTGATAATGGGTAGAAATCACAAGATGCCTCTTGGCACAGAGAGAGCTTGGTGCTCCTTGGGTCCCCAGAGCTCAGGGCTGTCTGCAGTGACTGGCGATACACATTCATCTATCTGTAACCCTCTGCTCCCTGCTGTCCCCTCCCTACCCAGCGAGAGTGAACACGCCTAACTCCCTGGGTTTGGCACTGGGTCAGATCAAATGCTTTCTTGATCCGTGGCCCAGAAGTCACCTTTGAATTAACATTTCCCAATGCATTACTTCTTTTGCTCAGCTAAGAATAAAGTGGGGATGATTCAAGGATGGGGGAGGGGAGTGGAGTTCGGGGAGAATTTGGGGGCTGGCTTCTTGAGCCTCCTGCAATGCATGGTAAGAAGGTTTAGTTGTGCTTGCTTTCAAAGCTGCTGTGGAAAACCGACGTTCGGGACAGTCTCCGCATGGACAGGCTGTCCCCTCGGCCCTCAGGCTTGGAGGACTTACTCCTCTGGAAGGGGTTTCGCAGGCTTGCTGTGTTCCGCTGCCTGTCAAGCTTGTCGCTGATGGAGAAGCTCTTCTTGGTGTGTGCATATGGCACGCTTGGCTCCTCTGCGGAGTAGCTGTTGGCACGCTCTATCTTGGGAACCGTGATGTTGTTGGACAGGGTTCTGTCTGAGTTATCGCCCTCCGCGACGATGGCTCTCCGGCCTCTGGCTTCATTCTCCTCGCTGTCAGAGCTGGGATGACTCAGTTCTGCCTCTCGCTCGGGGTGGCAGCAAGTCAAGTCCTCCACTTTGTCTCCGAGCCCTCCGAGGAAGGCGGTCCTGTCGGCAATGGCTTGAGGGGCGTTGACGCACCTCGTGTCGATACAGTCTGTGATGCTAGTGTATTCTGCTGTTTTCACCGGCACCCCGAAGTTGGCGTAGTAACTTCTTGAAGGAGAGAACATAAAGCTATGGGATTTCACGATGGGGGCCTCTTCCAGCAGGAAGGGCGCAGTGGCTAGGTAGCGGCTGCTCTTGGAACGCTCGATGGTATGGTACAGTGGGGGGTCTGAGTCCCAGGGGTTTGGGCATTCTGGGAGGTGGGTATAATCTGAAGAAAAAGATCTGGTGTCCATGGAGGTGATGTCTTCGAAGTCAATGCTCCGGCTGGGAGGTCTGTCCGTGGGGGCGAGAGTTGCATAGGCACTGCTTGAAGGGGCCGTGGAGAGTGCTGGGGCAGCGAAGCTGGGCTCGCCCAGCCCCAGGATGTTCATGGAATTGTCCAGAGGGTCTATGTCACAGTGGAGCTCATCCATGGCCGAGACGTAGATGTCTATGCAGGACGATGGCCTTCTGGAGTCGGGAACGATGGCCAAGGTGTTGGCAGGGGCTGCGGGAGCTTTGGATTCTTTGGCTACCGAGTGGGAACTAGTAGCTCGGTGGAGGCTCAGGGACCTTTCTTTAAAAATACTCTCCAACTTTTCTATACCACCTTTGTCTTTCATATTGACTGAATAGAAAGAATGGCTTCGCATACGGGGCATTAAGGTTGGAGAAGTTGGGGACATGGTCTCCTCACCTGCAGGGTCTATACTCTCTTGGAGCTTGAAGGTGTTCCCCTCCTGGCTGTTGAAGCTGCTCTGGCGGACGATGTAGGCCGCGTCCGTGCAGTCTGAGGAGGTCCTCGAGCGGATCTTGTTGGACTCGGCCCGCTCCAGACCTGTCAGGCGCTCCAGGGCTGTGGCCATGCGACCGATGAGGTCCTCGAGCTGCGCCAGCCGGATGTCCACGGTCTGGAGCGAGGCCTTCATGGAGTGCTCCCTCTCGTTGACTTCCTCCAGCCGCATGGACATGTTCTCCACCCTGTGGGAGAAGGAGAGAATAAGAGTCACCTGGGTTGAGGTCCTCTGCTGGGGTTTAGCGAGCAAGGAGAGAGTGCATCAGAGCTGCGCTCACATCTCAGGTCCATTGAGGCTCCTTACCCAGAAGGCAACAGGGGTTACAGGTAGCTAGAGGGTCTGGGGGTGGGTAGCACTGATGGGAGGTGGGTAGCACGGCTCTGGGAGGCTTAGAGATGATCTACTGTAGTGGGTTTCTTACTCTCCCCTCCACTCCCCTCTACTTCCTTTCTCCCTCCTATTTTTGGTGTTGGGGATTGAACTCAGGGGCATTCTACCTCTGAACTACATCTCCCAGCCCTATTTTATGTTATTTTTAAATTTTGAAAAAGGGTCTTGCTAAGTTGCTGAGGCTGGCCTCAAACTTGCAACCCTCCAGCGTGATCTGGTGGTGTTTAGCTTTTTGGTCAGCATTCCCTAGGTATTGGGTCCTACTAGCTTTTTAGTACTGGTAGAGTAACAAAGGCAGACCAGTTTTATTTCCCTTCCTGTTCTTTCTGGAGCCAGTCTCTATAAGGTTGGTATTTGAAAGAGATGAAAGTGCTTTTTGACATAACCGCATGTGATCACTGGCCAAGAGCCTTGGAATGTCTCTGTGCCATAGCCCGTGCTTGTTCGGCCTCTCTCCCCGTGCCCCACCTCCTTCAGCCCCAGGAAAACTAGCAGGTGAGAGGCAAGGCTGAGGTTCCAACAACAGGTGACAGAAGAGTCAAGACCTGTGGTAGGCAGTGAGCTGGACAAAGACCGAGGATGAAGATGGAAGGAAGACAGGGGACAGGACAAGGAGGTTACCAAGGGAGAGCCAGGAAGGGTCCTGTGGGAGCCCCAAGAGTGGAGAGCATGGTTCCAGGAACAGAACCAGGGGAGTAAAGTCTATTGCAACAGGACCGAGAGACTATTCTTAACCACCTCTTAACTCTCCTACTGGTTCTGAGGTGGCTGCAACATAAGTCTTGCTTATAGCAATATTGAACTATGTTATCTGTTTTCTTCCAGAATTCTGGATGTTTGACCATATGACCACTTCTTGGGCCTGACTGATACGGGTTATTAAAAAAATGTCTTACAGCCAAATTTCCATGTTTGTTCCATAACTAAAGGACTTTTCTTAATGTTTTACATTTTTTCTTGAAAAGTTATGTATAAACAGGCATGCATCCCAAATATAAATAGGCCTGAGGAGCCAACCAGGAGTTCTGGGCCATGATTGTAGCTACTAGCTGCTGATAGGGATGAAATAACTCAGGAGATGAAATGGTCACATGGATGATGGGAATTTCTGAATCAATAGAAATCTCCAGGAGATAGACATAGAAAATGACTAAGAAAAAGAAAAGCATTGTGGAAAACAAAGATGTTCCGTGGGAGAAACTTTTTTTTTTTTTTGTACTGGAAGTTGAACCCAGGTGCATTCTATCTCAGAGCCACATTCGTAGCCCTTTTTATTTTTTATTTTGAGCTAAGTTGCTGAGGGTCTCTCTAAGTTGCTGAGGCTGGCCTCGAACTTGCGATCCTTCTATCTCAGCCTGCCAAGTACAGGGTTTACAGGCATATGCCACCATCCAGGAAATGATTTAACTTTCCCTCTCTCATATCTCCAGACCTTGAGTGGCTCATTTGAGAGCAACTAAGGAAGTATTCATGACAGGGTCCTGAAAGGATGTAAAGTGGCAGGTGCCCAAGAGAGGGGTGCGAGCTCTTAGCATTTTTGACTTCAAATCTCTGTGTTGAGGTTGGCTAACATAAAGGGAGAATTATATAACAGTCTATGTACTATATGGAATGCACACAGTTAACTTAGATAAATTCAACCATATGTATCTGTCTAAATGTGTATATCTATCACATATGCAGATCTATCTCTGTTTCTGTCCATAGAATGTAAAGAGGACAATTGATGTCCTCTGCCACTGGGAGAGGACATGTCCTGGAGGCGGCGTGAGATGGGCAGTATTGACCCACTTGTCCTTTGGTCCATCTCTGTTCCCTTGTGCACCCTGTGGTGTTTCTGTTGTGCCCAGTGCAATTCCAGTGTAGACATTATTTTTTGGCATGCTTACAAGTGCAGAACAAAAATAACAACAACAACCAAAAACCACCTCAAACTCCAACAACAACAACAACACAACTCTAGAATCAGCCCAGAAGTCACAGAAGCAGAGCCAGGCTTGGGACTGGGCATCTGGGTTTGGTCATGTTGGTTCTGCAGGCCATGCTACCCCAGCAGGACACAGGGCGGCTAAGTCCATGCTCTGTCCTGGATTTCTGGGAATTGCTCACCTTCCTCACCCTGTTCAAGGGTGGAGCTCTGTGATCACCCAGAGAGGAACCAGGGCTCGGGGAGGAGTAGTCCTAATGGGTTTGCAGACACAGAGTGAGTAGTTCTGGCCTGTGCACTATGGTTCCTTCATGTTTCTCTCCAGGAGTTGGTGATATGGTCACAGTATGTCCACATGTGCTGCTGTCTGCACCTCCTATTCTAGTTCCCAGGAAGATAAGGGCTTCCCAGCATTTGAACACTCCTCCTTTCCTACCTTTCTTCCCTCACAGGTCTATGGCTTTTCCAAATTCAAAAAGCATTTGAAAGGTCTGTAGACATAAGCTTTAGAAATATGTCAGAGCAATGGTAATGTGCTTATGTGGCACAATTTCCTGGGAACCGTATGGTTATTTGTCCATTAAAGAGATTTTGCAAGGCCTCAGAATGAGAAAGATCTTCAGATTTGTGGCTCCTTCCTCTGTTTGCCAGAAAATTACATCATATCCTCATAAAATGCTCTGTTTTGTAGTGACAGATGTGCATGAAATCTGTGCACAGCCTTAAACTTTATTAATATTGCTTGGTACCTATGGATACAATCACTCAGTGGCATATGAATATATACCTATTCATCTAGACTGCATTCTTTAAAGAAAGAAAGGTCTAGGAAAAAAAATAAATGCCATTTGTATAATTTCTACAGTCAGTAGAGAATGTCTGAAGTGAATAAGCAGATGAAATGTCATTTCACAAAAACTAGAGGTGACTGTCTTGAACCTTAGAGCCTTGGTTCATACTGGCTAAACTTATCAATAGCTTATATCATTCTACACTATTTGTAAGTAGCTTCTGCTTTTCTATTAAAGTGTAAGCAATTACACTTTATTTATTTATTTATTTATTTATTTATTTATTTATTTATTTATTTATTTATTTATTATTTTGTGGTACAGGGGATCGGACACAGGGGCATTCTACCTCTGAGCTATACCCCCAGCCCTATTTTTTATTCTTTATTTTGAAACAGGGTCTCACTAAGTTGTGAAGGGCCTCACTAAGTAGCCGAGGCTGGCCTCGAACCCGGATCCTCTGGTCTCAGCCTCCCAAGTACTGGGATGACAAGTGTGCGCCACCACGCCTGGCACAATTACACTTTAAAATGTAAAGTTAAACTGTAAAGGGACATCAGTCCTTTATGACACTGAGTGGTCTTTAGAATAGTAGCTCCCATGCCGGGCGAGGTGGCGCACGCTTGTAATCCCAGCATTTGGGAGGCTGAGACCGGAGGATCCGGGTTCGCGTCCAGCCTCAGCTACTTAGTGAGGCACTCCGCAACTTAGTGAGACTCGTTTCAAAATAAAGAATAAAAAATAGGGCTGGGGGTATATCTTGGAGGTAGAATGCCCCTGAGTTCAATCCCCAGTACCACAAAATAAAATTAAAAAAAAAAAAAAAAAAGAATAGTAGCTCCCAAATGCTGGGCTGTCAGCGCATCAGCTTTGTATAAGTCTATGGCAAACCAAGAAAAACAAGAAAATGAAAGAGCATTTGCATAATCCAGAGTTATTCGACTTAAAAGAATGTCTTCTTTTTATTTGAAGATATTTTTCTTACAGCCTTACTGGTCCTCAAAACTATTTGGTCAATGAGATCTAAAAGTATATAACCACAGGGTAGAAAAATCTGTTTTTATTTCTTTGCTTTTATCTTGTTCTATAAAGAGAAAAAGCAAAAACAAAACAATTCTGGGGGGAAAAAACCTCAATCATATGGGAGGATGGCAGGTTCAAGGTCAGCCTCAACAACTTAGCGAGACCCTGTTTCAAAATAAAAAATAAATAGGGCTATGGTGTAGCTCAGAGGTAGAGCACCCATGGGTTCAATCCCCAGTAATATACATGTGCGCACACACACACACACACACACACACACACACACACACACACACCACTCAAAAACAATCATCCTCACTCATACTCATGTCTCTTGCTGTTGTTTATTTGGAAGGTGCTGAGCCAGGCACTGGGACCATTCCATTCCAGGGGAGAAGATGCTCAATGGTCTACAGGAAACATAAACCTATTGGAAAGTGTAGGCTGGGTCTCTCTTGGTTTGTTTCTGGGTCAGAACTTTACAGCTTCTGGTCTGAGCCAGCAACCCGGCCTGCCCTGAACTCACTAATCTCTGGTCCTGGACAGCAGCTGCTGCCCCTGCTGGAGAAGCCTGGGGTCTGTAAGATTAGGTGAGACCCAGAGACATGTGGTGCAATGTTCTCCCAGAAGCTCTGTTTTCTTGGACAATAAAAATAAACACAAGGGGTCTCTGCTTTGAGACCATGAGGACCAGTTCAGTAGGTAAGGCATGGAATGGCACGGAGCACCTGCAGGAGGCACCGCCCAGGGAACGCACCTTTCTGAAGTCACCCGTATTCTCTCATCGTTGGATGAGTTGAACCGATCGTCCTTTTCCCTGAAATATTCCTCTATGCACTGCTCTTCGAAGTCATGTACTTTCTTGAGCTCATCATCAGTTATAAAGAGTTCTGTGGAGAGAGAGAGAGAGAGAGAGAGAGAGAGAGAGAGAGAGAGAGAGAGAGACATGAGACAGAGAAATCAACATCTGATTGGTGGGCTGATGACATTCTTACTGTAAATCAAGGATGGGAAAAGGGACCCCGATTCTTTAGTAAGTCTTACACAAAACCCAGATCCAATGGGGCAACCTACCTCTCTGCCTTTCTTCTGAACACTAGCGTCACTAGGGGTTCCGGAGTCCCCGAGTATATCTCATGTACTGTGGCATCTGCTTAGAATTGTATGATGTTAAGACAAAGAAAGAGCTAAATCAAGGAATGGGAAGCCACTCAGAGCATGGATGTTTCTTAAAAGCTCAAGCATTTCTGAGTTGGGAGTGTGGCAGATAGACGTTGTGAAGTGACAAATTTTTGCCACTCTATTCTCGCTTTTCCACTGCTGAGATGGAAAAGTCAAATACATGTATTTCCAGTCTCTTGAATCTATCAGCTATCATGAGGCCCAGTTTGGGCCAAGGAACAAGGGAAATCTACTATAGGGAGTTATATTGTTAAGACAGTTTGCATTCCTTATAAAGAGATGTTGTTTGCTTCTATTTTTTTGTTGTTTGTTTTGGGTTTTTTTTTTTTCCTTCCTTTCTTTTTCATATCTGGAACATAAATGTGATGAGTACAGCAACTATTTTGTGACCATCAAAACAAGAGAGCAAAAAAAAAAAAAAAAAAAAAAAAAAAAAAAAAAAAAAAAAAAAAAAAAAAAAAAAAAAAAAAAAAAAAAGGAATAGCTAAACCTGAAAACAGGAGGACTCTGTGTCTTTGACTTCAGTGAGCCATTGTTGAGTTCTGGGCTATTTATCTCATTTTTGTTATACTAGAAAAATAAAGCTTCATTCATGTATGCTATTGTTACCCTAGTTTTCTGTTAATAGAAAGAAAACTTACTCATAACTAACACAGCAGTGGAAAGAGCTGGGTGGAAATGTGCACCTTTGATGGTTTATGAGTCAGGGTCGGGGTGAGAGAGCTGCTGTGGAAAACCCGGGAACGGGCCAGCTGTTTGTCTAATTCTGTGTCCTTGAAATGCCACAGAGATTGTCCCAAACATTGGAGGTCTGAATCTTAGACCTCAGGAAGTTTGTTTCCTGTGGTTGCTCTTGCTAGCTTTGAGGGGCATTCTTCTGAACTTGCTGGGAGCATGGAAAATAATGAATATAAAAGTAGTCGAACCCAGGCAAGGTGGTGCATGCCTTGCAATCCTAGTACTTGGGAGGCTGATAATTCACAGGTTCAGGAGGATCACAAGTTCAAGGCCAGCCTCAACAACTTAGTGAGGTCCTGTTTCAAAAATAAAAGGGGCTGGAAGTATATCTCAAAGGCAGAAGACCTATGGGTTCAATTCCCAGTACAAAAAAAAAAAAAACAGCAGATGAGAGTAAAGAAAATGCTGGAAGTAAGTCAGATTGTTCTTCTCAAATAGGTAGGCAGGAGGGCTTTACCAGAAGGGGACACTGAGGTTCGGTCTTGAAATTACAGAGACTTGGGCTGGAGAGAGATGAATGCAGAGAGGCCCCCAGAGTATAGACTTTTCTGCTTTTGCTGTATTTGAGTGTCAAAGGTGTGTACTGAATTCTTGCTCTGTTGACACTTTAATAGTGCCCTGTTTGACTTCCCTGGCTGTATGTCATGCTTTCTTTCTCTCTTTGGTGCTTGGGATTGAACTCAGAGGTGTTCTACCCCTTGTTCACACCCCTAGACCTATTTTATTTTTTATTTTGAAACAGGGTCTTGCTAAGTTGCAGAGGGCCTTGCTAATTTGATGAGGCTGGCCTTGAACCTGCAATCCTCCTGTCTTAGTCTTCCAAGCACGAGGATTATAGCACCATGCCCAGCAGAATGTTCTTCTTTTTTTAAATTATATTAAGAAATCTATAAAAATGTCAAATTTCACAATATAACATTTTACATTTCAGAGTGCTTTTATCTGAGGCTCTGAAAGAACTTGACAGCACCCGGGGATCTCTTAATTAAGGCTACAGATTGACAGTGAAAAGTTCAATTTCCCCTGGTTTACAAATACAATGCAGCCTCCCCCTTCCTATTCTTCATACTTTCTGATCCAGCCACAGCTCTGAAATCCTCCTTCTCTGAAAAATCCATGTGTATCTGGAGATCTGTTGACACTTTTATGGCTACTATGGATGGTAACAACGAGAAAACAATGAGCTAGAGCTTTCTATAGCTCCCATCTACCCCAGTGCCTGGCTTGCTCAGGTCTTCTGGCCTGGGAGCAGAAACAGGTCTCTGGACTGTGCCACTTTCTGTGTTGTATTTCCTCCCACTGTTTCCCAAGCTCTCTGGATAAGCGAGGCTTTCCTTTTACCATAAATGACTCCAGCTCTACTGTAAATGACTTCAGGGCCGTGAATTCACCCTCAGCACAATATCCATTGTAGGGCATAATTAATTCATGATTGCACTCTCTGCCCTGATTTGGCAGCCATGTTCCATGCTGGCTGAGGTCCTGAGTAGAAAAGCTAGGTTGGACTCATGGCTCATTCCCTGCTCCCCCAACTTCCTATTTGTCTAAAGTTGTGATTCAGATGGAAACGGGGATTTTGTAATTCTCAGCTCTTTCCAACTCCAAGACTTTAATGTCTAAAAAGAAGTTGGGCGCTGCTATGTCAGGGAGATGGTTAAGAACTTCAGACTTAGACAAGTGGTTGTTTAAGTAATTATGGTTTTACTCTATCTATCTATCTATCTATCATCTGTGTATATAAGTTATTTATTTATTCGTATATATAATTTGAGGGAGGTGGATTCCTGGGACATAATCCCAGGCTCTTATTCATAGATGGATGTAGATGGTTGGCTCGACACACTTTGAGGAGCCACAGGAGTTGGTCTGTATGGAGCTGGATTCCCAGTGTTCTTAACTGAGAGTTGGTACCCAAGGGGCATTCAGGAATCTGCAGGAGCTATAGTACTTAACGTGCGGAGGCGGGTGTGCTAAATCTCCTGCAGTGTGCGGCACAGTCATGCACAATGAGGAACTGTTTCACCCCAATACTCATAGAATTTCCCTTTAGAAACACGGCCAGAGAGTGCATGGCAGAGTTTTACATTTTGTTCTTTCAATAATGGAAAGCATGCCTTGTTTCTCCATGAGGTGGTGTAGGCACAACCCCTAAGGCTCAAGAAAATTTTAAAGACCTGAAAAAATGGTAGATCCAGAAATGATAATGGAAAATCAAACCCAGTCACTGAAACTCGACTCGTGTGA
>PVLC010030650.1:0-19358 GCA_004027655.1 Graphiurus murinus
TTGGAAATCTCTTTAAGCCTTCTCAGTTGCTTACATTATGTTGTGTTTCTTCCACAGGGAGAAAAAGAAAGAAAAAGAGCGTGAAGAATTGTGGAAAAAATTAGAGGATCTGGAATTGAAGAGAGGTCTTAGACGTGATGGGATAATTCCAACTTAACAGAAACATGACGGCAACATTACTAACCTGTGGAGTCACACATTTATGTAGTAGAAGATGGAGCAACAGTTTTCTGTATTGTGCAACTTTACAGTAGATTTCACATTTGTTTCATTATTACAACAGCACTGTATATACCTGTCTCTAAGTAAAGGAAAAAAAAAAATAAGGACTTCAATCCAAAGTTTGGACAGTAGATGGACTTCTCAGAACTTTGCAAACATAATCATTGTTCTAACCCTCTTTAAAAAAAAAAGCAATCTTCAAAGATCTATTGATGAAGTTGCTATGTTAAAATTCCATTATCAGGAGTTCCTTATTTATCACTAGCAGAGAGTATGATACAATTTTCAAATGTGAACAATCTTAAATTTAGCTTGTCTTTCTGCTAAGCTGTTAAATGTATTTATAGTAAAGGAAGAAAAAAGACTGTCATTTCCTTCTAAGTTTGTATAACATCCTCCTCTGGATAACTTGACTGTAATTTGACATCTTTTCCTTTTGCACATCTTCATGAGTTGAATGTCCATGTGAAATGGGGCACTGAATTGTAAAGGTTCCTGGTGAAAGTTTTATCTACTGGGCTGAGCATCTTTCCAGTAACCAGGTAGTCCTGGTACTCCTTTAGTTTTAAAATTAGGAGTGTAAAGAGAAGAGGTGATAAACATAGTAGGGAAGGGAATTTTGGATTCATGCATCAGTTTATGGTGAATCCAAATCAATGTCTTGAATCCTTTGAAAACAGGCACTGGGACATCACAGGCTTCAGTACCTGACCAGTATTAGTTGTATACATCATTGAACATACATACCAGAGATGTTTTAGAAATGTCAGAAAAATATCCTTTTGGACCGTATGAAATAAGAAAGACAAACACTAAACAATACAACCATGAAATTGATCGCCAGGATTGCGAATCTAATTGGGAAAAGAGTTGAGCAAACAGCTTGGACTGTTTGGAGTTGTTGCCTTACTTTTTAATATGTATTTATAAAGTATTCCAGCAAAAGAGGACGTAGCCTCTGGGAAAAAAACAAACATGTTACAGTGTTTTTTGTAGATTCTCGTTCTGTATCTCATCACAGCGCCAGCCCTGTTTTTAGCCAGAAAGGATTCAGGATACACACTATGCATTCTGAATTGGATGCATATTCCTAACTACTGTATTTGTTATCAAAAGTGGTTCTACAAATGCTACTGAAAAAAAATCTGGAAATTCCTAATGTCCTGAGTATTAATAATAAAGTTTAAAAATGCTTTTATATCAAAGGTGCATCGTGACCAAATTGTTTAAGAAAAAAAAACAACAAAAATCAAAATCTAGGGCTGTATTATGGATATATCTTGTTGGCTCTCTGCTTTGTATTAAAAGAGGAATCTTACATCTTGGTAGGTAAAATGCTGATAAAAATTGTGTACAGAGTATGTACTTGCCCAGTGCAGATGCATTATTATGTACTGAAAGATATGTTTGGGGATTTGTTTCAGGGTGCTTTGTTTGTTATGGCTCTGGCAGCAGTGAGTTGATAATCTTAAACCATCACTTCCAGCAGTATTCATGGCATAGAGCTGATTCTGTGTTCATATGTTAAGTTGTGAAAGTAGCAAACATGAACATATGAACTGTTGTTGCTCTTAATAGAAGTACAATATAAATATGGGCTTGTATATTTTCTTCCTTCCATTTAAATATAAAGTAGAATATGCAGTCTTATTGTTTCCAAGAAAAAGGGAAAAAACAAAAAACCGCTGAACTTTCTCCCCAATGAAGTGTTTCCAGATTATCAGGTCACATTGTTTACGTAAAAGTCAGCTAATCATGGATATTGTCATCTAGCTAATTTAAAAAAAAAAATGAATCAAGAAAAAAAAATTGGCCTTGTTGTCCTTCAAAGAAGCAGCAGCTTAAAAAAAAAAAAAAACAAAAGTCATATGCAACACCAATACAATATGGTTTAGTGAAATTAATAGATTTTTTTTAAAAGAACATTAATGGGGATTCAATGTAATATTGGCAGAAGCTGCCAAAAATGAAACAACTTATTTTAAAAGTGCTGGAGCAAAGGTGCAAGTTCAAATACTAAAGATAAAAAAAATAAATTTGTAACAGATCTTCTCCTTTAGCCCTTTTGATTTTAGCCCTTTAGTTTTGACTCTGCATTACATCTATTTTTAATAGTGTAAACTTTTGTTTGCCATTAATGCATCTTTTTAGATAGAAGACATTAAAATCACAGGTTTATGAAGAATTTCTGCCCATTGGAATGAAATGCAGTCATTTGAAATGAGAATGGTCAGGATCTCTTTTTCACCTTACCCTGTCCTCAAAGTTAAGGTGAAAACTACATAGATATCCTTGATGTCAAGTTTGTATGTTGATCATTCCAAACTGAGAAGACTAAAGCCACATTTTAGGCATATTTGAAAAAGTAATTAGAACTATCTGTCTAAAATCATAGGGCAACTTCTGAGAAGAATGTCTTTTTCCTTTTTTAACTGAAAGTGACAATGTGACATTTGTCATGTTGTGTGCGGTGACGCGGAGTAACTGAGGTAATCTGACTGTTGCACTATGTGACATATTTAAGGAAGTACTTGCTGCATTTGCAGCAGCCCTCTCTGTCCCTTTCCGCAATTCTGCTGTTGCTGCAACTTAATTGTGACAAATGCATCTTTGTGTTATATTTTGTTTGCTTCATAGTTTCCAGAACTATATAAAAATATATTTTTTAAATAGCAAATATTGTAGTTAGTGAGTGATGATCACTCCTACCTTATCCCTACCATATTGGTTTCAGGGGTAGGATTAAGAGTGTCCTTGGAAGAAGAAGAAGAAGAAAAAAAAAAAACAAAAAAAAAACACAACCCTGTGGTTTAGAATGACGCCGAGGCCTTGGGCTGTGGGCCTAGAACAACCATGTGAGTGAAGTGACCCATCTCCTTCTTTGAATCAAGCATGCATTCCTTTTTCTTATTGTGCAAGTGTCCCAGTTGTTCGCCTTCAATGTTTAGTTTTTGTCTTTTTCAGTTTTATTATATTTTGCTCTCCCTAACATCTGACTTTTTTATAAAAGAAAAGAAAAATAAAAAAAACAAATTATACCCTCAATGCCGCTGGATACTCACAAGCAGGGTTATGCTCCTTCATCTTGGGCTAATTTGCCTGAATGGAAGGATTTAATTTATTTTGTACCTCCTCCTATGCGTGGGGCAGTCCAGGGTTCAGAGCCAGGAACTGTTTGTAATTGCACCTGCTATACCTAAATGTATAGCCTTAGGCTCAATCACACTATGGAAAGGAAAAAAAAAGTATATTTAGAGCTTTAAAAGCTTTTTTATTTTTTTGGGGGGGGTGGGGTGGGAAAGGGATGTATAGATGCTAGGATGTTATTGGCATTTTTAAATGTTCTAGGGTTTTACTGGGGTTTTTTTCTTTCTGTTTCTTTCTGTCTCCCCTGCCCCCCACAACCCCCGCTTTAATTGGATGCACTGACCTGGCCCAGGAAATGAAGAGATTCTCTCTTTTGATGCTATTACCAATGTTATCACCAAGTGACAGTCACCTGTAGCAAAAAGGTGGCACCAGACATGATCAGTGATGTTTTATTTGCACATGAATATTTTTATTTTTGTATTCTGGCTCAGCTGCTTCTCTGAGTGGAGTTAAGGAATGAGCCACAAAGGATTTTTGTAAAAGGTATATTGGCAATGCATTTTATATTCCTCTATATTTAATTTTGAAAATCTAAAGGAAGGATTGTGCATCTTGAGAGAAAGTTGAGCAAACTTTGATCTAGTGGAATGTTAATTTGTGCTGCTTCTTGTGCACGGTAGCAGCAGTGGTATCTCTCTTGGAAATGAACGTCCCATATTATGGTGATTATTAATATAGGTTTCCTTTTCTTCATTTCCTCTTCTCTCACTTTTCTCTTCCCCTTCTCTCTCTCTCTCTCTCTCTCTCCCCTACTCTCCCTCCTTCCCTGTTTCTTTCCTCTTTCAGTTCCTCCTTCTCTCCCTTCTTCCTCCCTCCCTTTTTACTTTTTTTGAAATCACTTATTGTAAATAAGTTGTAATCCAAACCTCATGTATCAATGGGGAATTTTCAAACATAAATACTACCAATATATTTTCTGGTTGTTGTCTGATTTTTGACTGAAGTATAATGAGAATGACATGTCCATTGCTTTTGGTTTGAGGATTTCGCTTCAGCTTCATAAATCTGGGTATTTTACTGTTTCGTTGTTTTAGCAGGAGAGGGCAGCAAAAGTTCATTTTCTCTGTTAGTAATGCTGTGGTTCTTGATTGGTTTTAAACTTAGTTGTGAGTGCGTGTGTTATTTTTTTTTTTAAACAGTATCTGTTGGTGGGTAGAGGTAAAAATGAAACTTTTTGATATGAAAAGTTGCATACGAAAAGTATTGACCAATCCAACCAGATGGTGAAGACTTCTGATCCACATCAAAGTGAAAAAACTACAGAACAATCTTCCAGCTCTGGCTAAAACATGCTACTTCTTTTCAAACACAACAAATGCAAGCTGAGTCTTAAACACTTGGAATTTAAAATGTTCTTTGGAAATGATTTACTTTCTGGTAACAGAAACAAAAATGAAGGTGCTCCCAAAAAGAAATGTAACCTTCCCCTTCGCTAGCCTGTGAGCGGCTCTGTACTGTGGGTGCATCACAATAAAGCAGCAGTGAAGAGTTTCCGGGTGCCTGGCTATTTTTGTTTGTTTCTGACCTCTGTGGCCTTTTGGAATCATATGAACAATGGATCTGATTAACTTAGCTTTGAGTTAATGGGGTTGGCGTGTTCAGGCTTTCATTTTGAGAAAATCAGTGTGTGATGAGGGATCTGTAATAGTGGGGAATGAGCCAGTGTATTGCTGTGTAACAGACTACTTCCAAAGTTGGTGGCTTCAAACAGTGACATCCTGTTCACCAGTATATAGTGTGGGAAGGACTTGGCAAGAAGGTCTTGTCTCTGATCCTCAGAGTCACCTGGGGTGTCTCTAGTGAGTCAGGAAAATTCATTTCCCACGTCAACGTGGCTCACTCGCATGGCTGGTAAGTTAGTGCTGGGAATTCAGCCTCGGGTCCCAGTTTCTCCTCTCAAGATTTCCTTCTTTGGCTTCTTTACAGTATGGCAGCAGGATGCTAAAAAGAACTGGGAACTACCACTGCTTTGAGTCTTGGTCCCAGACACTGTCTCAGCACAGTGCTGAGTCAGGGAGTCACAGAAGTGGGGGGACACACCTCACTGAAACAGAAGAGTGTGAAACACTTTTTAGTTATTTTTAAGTTATGAGAGAGATTCTTCATAAAGCATTTGATTTAGGTGTGACCTACTCTCTTAGCTAATTAAATCACATCAAATTTAGGACCATGGGAGTTAAACAGTTAATGTTTCATATTCTGTTAATCTGGGGTTGAAGAGGGAAAAGCTCTCATAGTTTCTGCAGTTTTGTATTTCAAAGTATAACTATTTGTAGCACCCGGAGTCAAAACGTTTTAGACTTCAAAGAGAATTAAGAGACAATTTCAACAGTGTCTAATTCTTTGTATTGTATTGCTGTCTGCTTGTAAGTATTTACCAAATTGAGGCAAAGTAAATCCATAGTCCTATTTCTCAGATTTTTATAAAAGAAATGTGTTCTGAAAGTTTCTGTAAGTTCAGTTTAGACTTCTTTTTTTTTTTTTTTTTAACTGAGACTAAAGTATAGGATAACTAAGGGAAATTAAAATGAGATTTTTTTCCTCATTATGATACATGTTCATTATATAATACATATACTTGAAAAGACAGGAATATCTTTGTGACTTAAGAAATTGCCCCCAGTTCTCATCCCAGCCCCCAAATATCTTCATGTTTTCCTCTAAGAACTTTATAAACTTATCTTGTATGTTTAAATCCATAATTCACCTTAAATTATTTTCATGTATGTAGGTTCTAAAATAGAAATGCGACCCATTTTTCCCCCATAAAGAAATCCAGTTATTGTGGCACTAGTTATTTTAAAGTTTCTCCCCAAAATTGTTTAATTTACTTTGTCAAAAAGCCTACCATAAAAGTGTGGATCTAAGCCGGGCGTGGTGGCGCACGCTTGTAATCCCAGCATTCGGGAGGCTGAGACCGGAGGATCAGGGTTCGCGGCCAGCCTCAGCTACCTAGTGAGGCACTCCGCAACTTAGTGAGACTCGATTTCAAAATAAAGAATAAAAAATGGGGCTGGGGGTATAGCTCGGAGGTAGAACGACCCTGAGTTCAATCCCCAGTACTGCAAAAAAAAAAAAAAAAAAAAAAAGTGTGGATCTAAATCTGGGTTCTCTGTTCTGTTTCAGTGGTTCATTTGTTGACTCTTATGCAAGACCAAATGGTCATGAATCAAATTGTCTATGTCAAGATTATGTTTATAATCTAGTACCTTTGCATTTCTATATAAAATTTGAAACAATGCCAGTTTCTACCAAAGAAATGCTGGTAGACTTTATGATTGGGATTACATTGAATCTATAATTTGGGAAAGAATTGACATTTTGGTAATACTGAATCTTAGAATCTGGTTTGAATGTGTCCCCCAAAATGCATATGTTGGATAATTAATTCCCAACAATGTTGGGAGGCAGGGCCTAATGAGAGGTGATTAGGCCCTGAGGGCTTCCACTCATGAATAGAGAAAAGTTGTTATAACAGAAGTAGATTGATTTTAAAAGGGCAGACTTAGTCCCCTTCTTTCTCTCTTGCCCCCTCTCTCACTTTCTTGCTTTCTGTCATGGGATGCTGCAGCAAGAGGACCCGTGCCAGATGCCAGCATCATGAAACTGGACTTCTCATCCTCCAGACTGTGAGAAATAAATTCCTTTATAAATCACCTAGCATCGTGTATACTGTTAGAGCAGCACAAAACAGACTAGCACAGTCCATTAACATGGTACATTCATTCATTCATTCATTCACTCACTCACTTAGCATTATAGGGAATTGAACCCAGAGTAGTTCTTTACTTATCTAGTTTTTATTTTTCTAATATTTATTTTGTAGTTTTTAGTGTAGAGGTCTTATATATCTTTTGTTAAGTGTGTTACTTAGTATTTTGTTTTTGAAGGTATAAATGAAATTGGTTTCCAATTTTAATTGTTTTCTGCTGTTGTATAAAAAATACAATTGTGTAACTGACATTCTTAAATCTTTTTTTCTTTTTTCCTCCTGTCTCAGCCTCTCAAGTACTTGGATTACAAACGTATGCCACCACATCTAGCTCTAAATCTTGCTAAAGTTATTTATTAATTTAATGAACTGTTTTATAGATTCCCTGGATTTTTAATGTAGACACTCATCTGCAAATAGAAGGTTTTACTTATTTCTGATTTCTATTACTTTTATTATTTCTCTTCTAGTCATTAGACTTCCAATATAATATTGAATGGAAGTGGGCTCCCTGTTTTATTCCTAATCTTAGAGGGAAAATGTTTACTATTTCTCCATCAAAGATGAGGTTAACTGTAGGCTTTTTATATATACCCTTTATCAGATTGAGGAAATTTCCTTCTTCTATTTCTTGTTTGCTGAGAGTTTTTACTATGAGTAAGTGTTGACATTTGTTAAATGCCTTTTCTGCATAAATTGAAGTGGTAAATTATGTTGAATTTCTGGGGTAAACTGTATGTGTGTGTGTAGGTTGTAAGACAGGAATTTTGATTAATATGTGTGTATCTATACATATATCGAGCTTAAATTTCTAAATTTATATTTTTCCTAGATTTGGCAAATTTCTAGTAATTGTTTCTTCAAATATGTTTGGTTCCCATTCTTTCTGTTATCTTCTTCCATGACACTAATTACATGTATCGAACCTTTTGATATTGTACCATAGGTCACAGAGGCACTGGATTTTTAAATTATTTTTTTACCAAAATAAAATTTATATAACAAAAGTAATCATTTTAAATTGTACAATTCAGTGGTATTTTGTACATTCACAGTATTGTGTGACCATCATTTCTGTATAGCTCCAAAATACTTTTATCACCTTCAAAGGAAACTTGGTACCCATAGCAGTCATTTTCTACACTGTCCTTGGCAACCATTAATCTGCTTTCTGTCTTTATGGATTTACCTATTCTGGATAATGCATATAAGTGGAGTCATATAATATGTGACCTTTTGTGTCTGGCTTCTTTCACTTAGACTAATGTTTTTGAAGTTCATTCATGTTTTAGCTTGAATCAATATTTCATCATTTGATGAGCATTTAGATACTTTTCACCTTATGGCTATTGTGCTATGAACATTTATTTTGCATGAATACTTGGTTTTAGTTCTTCCGGGTATATTGATAGGAGTGGAATTGCTGTTTAACTTTTTGAGGAACTGTCAGACATTTTCCATAGCAGCTGAACTTTTTACATTCCTGCCAGTAAGTAATATATGAGGGTTCTAATTTCTCCACAGCTGTGCACTGTTGTTTTTTATGATTATTGTCATCATCTTCTTAATGGGTATACTACTCTTAAAAAAATTTTTTTTTCCAATGTTCTTCCAGTTGGATAACTTTAATTTTTTTTTTTTTTTTTTTTTTGGCAGTACTGTCTCAGCCTCCCAAATACTGGGATTACAAGCGTGCGCCACCACGCCTGGCTTGGATAACTTTAATTGATCTATCTTTAAGTTCAGTGGCCCTTCTGTCATCTCTGTTCACTCCCATATAGTACTTTTTTGTTTTAGATACTTTGTGTGTGTATATATATATTTTGCATGAATATATATATTTATATATATTATATATTTATATATATATTATATATTATATATATATATGTATTTTTTTTTTTTTAGAATTTCCACTTGGCTCACTTTTAGTTTCTCTTTCTCTGTTGAGATTTCCTGTCTCTTCATTCACTGTATGTGTTTCTAAACATCACTGAGCATAATTAGCTGTCATAATAGTCTTGTTTGCAAATTCTGACACCTGGGGTCATTTCAGGATCTGTTTCAAGTGTTTTCTTGGAATGTGTCACACTTTCCTGGTTCTTCATGTGTGAAACAGTTTTGGATTTTGTCCTGGCTATCTTGCATATTACATTCCAGAAGCTCTGGATTTTCTATGTTCCTGTGAAGAGTGCTGTTTCATTTGGCGAAGAGTCGCCATGAAAGAACGCAGTGTGCACACTCCTTAGGGTCTCAGTGCCCTTCTTTATCCTTCTCTGGAGTCTGTTCTGTGTAGTGCAGGGGTCAGGGATTAACCTTAGATTTGGGCTGAGTTATGCATATGATATGGGATCCTCCATTCTGGCTGTCTTTTCTGGGGTACCCCCATCACTTTCCAGTGGCTGTTGTCCTGAACTCTGTTCTGTGGCTTTTTAGAACAGAAGACAGGTTTCTATTGGTGTTGTGTTTGCATAGTGTTGACTATTAGCCTAAAACTCATAAAAATGGAAATTTACTCAGTATCATCTTTTTTTTTCTAAGAGTTGACTTCCTTTTGGGATGTACCTTTTAGTGCTTTCCAGTTGAACTCACCCAGCTTCCCCTTACGTTAATATCTTCTACAATCAGAGAACATTATTCCTTGATAGAATTATTTAGATATGATGCTTTTAACCAACATACAGAACTTTTTCCTCTTTCACCTTTCTATTGACGTTCCTTTTCTCTTCCAGGATCCAACCTAGACTACACTTGTATTTAGTTGCAATGTCTCCCTTAGTCTCTTCTAACCTGTGATGGTTCCCCAGTCTTACCTTTAACAACTGACATTTTTGAACTTTTCTCGTCAGTTGGTTTTTAGAATGTCCCTCAAGTTGGACTTTTCTCATGTTTTGTTGTGATCAGATTGAAGTTATACATTATTTGAAAAGATTCATCAGAGGCAATATGCCTCTCTCAGCATATGATAGGAAGAGCAAGTACATGATGTCACTTTCTGTTGCTAGTGATGTTAACTTTCATCATTTGGCTAAAGTTCTGTCTGAGTGTTTTGTTTTTTCCACAGTAAAAAATGATTTTCCTTCTTTAATTACTAAATAATGTGGAAGAAATACTTTGATACTATGCAAAAATCTGTTTCTACATAAATTTTTGTCCACTAGCTTTTAGTACACTGTTGTGGTGATTTTTCTCATTCCTAATACATTTATGAATTGTAGTTCTCCTGTATGTAAAGCAGAGTAGTTGCTTCTTATTTAATAATAACAAAATTATTTATACCTGTGTGGACTTGTGAATATCTTTTGGGCTATAATACAGTACTGTAATTACATTATTGTTCAAAGTTCGAACTTAGGCCATTTGGAGTTTTTTCGGTTGGCTTCTGTGATCTTTTGCTATGTCCCCTCTACCTTTTTTTTTAGGTGCTGGGGATTGAACTCAGGTTGTCTACCACTAAGCTACACTCCCAGTCCTTTCGTCTTTAATTTGAAACAGTCTTGCTAAGTTACTGTGTGCTGGCCTCGAACCTGAAATCCTCCTGCCTCAGCCTCCCAAATGCTGGGATTACAGGCATGTGCCACTAAGCCTGGCTCCCTCCACCTCTGTTTTTTTTTTTTTTTTTTTTTTAACTTTTATTGGTGCATAATGCAGTTCATAGGGATAAAGACATATGTGCACACGGCCTCCTCCTCTGTTTAAAAACACTTATTTTCTGACACCACAAAATGCTTCCAGTTCACTCTGTATTTTCCCTGCCCAGGTCTCAGGATTAATCAGTTTTCTAATGAGCCCTGTTTCTCTGATTAGAGAATCATAGTTAGAAACAAAGCTCTGAAGCTGGTGTGGTGGCGCACGCTTGTAATTCCAGTACTTGGGAGGCTGAGACAGGCAGATTGCAGGTTTGCGGCCAGCCTCAGCTACTTAGTGAGGCCCTGTTTCAAAATAAAGAATAAAAAATAGGACTGGAGGTGTAGCTTGGAGGTAGAATGCCCCCGAGTTCAGTCCCCAGTACCACAAAAACGAAACAAACAAAAAAGAAACCAAGCCGGGCGTGGTGGTGCACGCTTGTAATCCTAGCATTTGGGAGGCTGAGACCGGAGGATCCGGGTTCACAGCCAGCCTCAGCTACCTAGTGAGGCACTCTGCAACTTAGTGAGACCCGGTTTCAAAATAAAGAATTTTTTTAAAAAAAAAGGGGGGCTGGGGCTGTAGTTCGAAGGTAGAATGCCCCTGAGCTCAATCCTCAGTACCGCAAAAATAAAAATAAAAATAAAAATAAAAAATAAAAGAAAGAAAGAAACCAAGCTCTGCATGGTGGATGTGTGCATTGCTGCTCTTTCTGCCCTTCTCAGTTGATCTCTCTAGGAGATATGTTTGTGTGTGTATTAATTCATGCATATGCACACCTGTATCTGGGTATTTTTATAAACATGAGTATATATTCATTCCTCCAACCCTGTCCCAGTACCACAGAGTTCTTCTAGCCTCTTCCTTTCCTTATTTGTAATTCCTTACTCCAACAGTGGGAAAAAAAAATCTGTAATTTGTTTCTTTGATTTTAATATATAAGTAAGAGAGGTTTAGAGTTTTGTTTTTGCAGTACTGGGGATTGAACTCAGGGGCATTCTACCTCCGAGCTATACCCCCAGTCCTATTTTTTATTCTTTATTTCGAAACAGGGTCTCACTAAGTTGCAGAGAGCCTCACTAGGTAGCTGAGACTGGCCGAGAACCCGGATCCTCCGGTCTCAGCCTCCCAAATGCTGGAATTACAAGCGTATGCCACCACACCCAGCTAGGTTTAGAGTTCTTAAGCAGTAACTATGTTAGAAACAAATTTGCATCTAAAGTCCAGGGTTTTCATATAGTTCTTTTAGTCCTTAGCTTCACCGTCGTCATTTAAGTCACTGTTTTCCACAGCAGTTTAGTCAGCTCCTTTCTTTGCATCCCCTCAGTGTGGTTATATGATTCATTTGTAACATAGTTATTTGTCATGACATAGTTATTTGTCAGAGTCTGCTTTCCATCTTTCCCTCTATATCCTGCTTGATATTTTAAAATTTACAAATCATACAATTAATTCATTTCTCCATGTTACACAGCCGTGTGGTTCTGACAAACACAGAATTTGGTATTTCCCACTGCAGCTCCATGTAGAAGAGTTTTATCCCACCAGGATAAAACTTCTCTGTATTCTTTCTTATTAACAACCCTTCTTGCCAGCTCCAAGTCTTGGAAACCACCAATCTGTTTTCCTCCCTACGGTTTTGCCCTTCCAGAGTGTGATATAAATGGAATCATACACTGTGTAGCCATACAGATGGATCTGGCTTGATTTATTCAACAGCATGCATTTAATATTTATCTGTGGTGTTATATGAGTCAGTAGATAATTCCTTTAATTGCTACGTAGTCGTTGTCTTTTTGCCAGTTAAGGGACATCTGCATTGTTCCCAACTTTTGATAATCAGGAATAAAACTACTATAAATATTTGTTATGGGCCATTATGTGAAAACAAGGCTTGTTTGCGCATTTTCTCTCTCCTTTCTCCCCACTCCCCTCTCCCTCCTTCCTTTTCTCTGCCCCCCCCCCCATTCTCTCTTCTCTGTCTCTCAACTAGGAGTACCCAGTTCCAGAATTATCCACTCACTGAGTGCCCATCAAAATGAATGAAAAGAGCTGGGCATGTTGGCACATACCTGTAATCCCAGTACTTGGGAGGCTGAGACAGGGAGATAGCAGTTTCAAGGCCAGCCTTAGCAACTTAGTAAGACCCTGTTTGAAAATAAAAATAACATAGAGCTAGGTGTGTAGCTCAGAGGTAGAATGCCTCTGGGTTCAATTTTGAGTACTACTACTACTACTAATAATAATAATGAAAAAGATCTCCATTGAGGCACATTTCTGAAATGCTTACAACATGAAGAGTAAAGAGCAGACATTCTAAAAGCTCCCCATGAGGTAAAAACATCTTATTTAGCAGATCAAGAATTGGAATGACATTGATTTCCTTAAGTAATACGGAGTGAAAAATAGCAATGACAACCAAAACAAAACAAAACAAAAAACTAGAACGATGCCTTTAAATTTTTAAGGAAGTGATTTTTCAACCTAGAATTCTGTAAGCAGCAAGATAAGACAATTAGTTGTGAGGGTAGAGTTTTGAGACAGGTGCATTTGGAGAATTCACTTCTCATGCATTTCACTTAGGTTTAAAACTACTTGAGGATGTACTCCAGCAAAACAAAAAGTAAAACAAGAAACCAAGAGATATAGGATCCAGGAAAGAGTGAATCCTGCTAGGAAGGGAGTGAAGGGGAGCTGACCTTTGCAAAGCAGGCAGGAGAGCAGCCAGTGCAGACAAGAAGAGACCAGAAGCCAAGGGGAAGGGGAGGGGCTTGGAAGAAACACTGATAGAACATTCAGCAAGGATTGATGAGATGTAGAAGGCAAATAAAGACTCCTGGGGGCGGGGGAATGGAGAGAAGACTTTAAAGAGAGGGTATGTAATCACAGTGTATTACTGGACCAACAGAGAGTATTCATATTATTACATTACCACAAGCTGATTACTGACTTAATTTAAAATGGTGATATAACTATATTAGGATGGAAGAGGGGAGATGTAGAAGGTACAAGAGAGCTAACTCCTAATGGATAATGTCTACAGAGTTGTTAAATCAAGAAAGCAATAGAAGCAAATTGGAAATGTGGGAGTAATTGCTGACAGTTTAAGAAGTTAAAATTAGTTAAAAGTAGTCGAAGGGGGGAGAAGAGAGGGATCATGCAAAGGAGGCATACTATCTTTTACTAAAGTCTCAATGCCTGAAAACTAGGTCAAATGAACGCTGTGCATTCTTTTTACAAAACTCAGTGTGACAGACCTTAGATGACCCCAGCTGCGGATTGAGACCCACCTGTCAGTGCAAAAGGGGCTTTCTCTAAGGCCAGCGTCATTACATCTGTCAGGATGAAGCAGGTCCAGGTGACGCAGATGGAAGTGATGGGTTTGTCTTCCCAAATACATAACTCATGTTTTGTTTTGAGCTTTTGAGAACACAGGGGTCAGAAATGGACTAGTGCTGTCTGTTTATTATCCCATAGGTTCAAACAAACAAACAAAAAAACCTGGCACGGCAGTCTCCTCACTTTCCTGGAGGAGGAAATGTGAAGCTCAGATAGTGGTAATGAGTTGGCCGCTTGCTCACAGGCCATTTCACAAACACAAAAGGGATATTCTCACCATTCTGCCTTGCACTTCAGCACCAGAGGGGCTCAGACAATCGCTACTTCACATAAGGAGCAACCTGAGGTGTCAAGAGCTGACAGTTGAGCAAGTTGAGCCTGTGGAATCACAGAGTTGCAGAATTCTTTGTGAGAACTCCCAGTGCTGACTTTAGGTGGGGAGTCTGCTTGGGAATGGGCCCTGCAGAGCCTGAGAGGAGCATTGAGTGAGGGACAGGAGCTCTCTTGCTTCTGGAGACTGTAAACCTGAGGGCCAAAGGCCACTAGGCATCCTTCTGGGGGCCCCAGTCTCAGAGCCTCTTTACTGGTAATCTGATGAGTAATTATCACAGAGAGAAACCCCCAAAGATCCATAAACACTACACAAACAATTTAGCTAAATTATAGCAGGTAGGGAGGGGAGGGATGTGCTGGGGAGAATCATTTCTAAAGCTCATGAATAAAGAACACATCAATTTCGGAGGCTTTATTTTCATCAAGAAAGCATACATTGTGTGTGTGTGTGTGTGTGTGTGTGTGTTACTAGAAATTGAACCTAGGGGCATTCTATCTTTGAGTCACTAGAATCTTAGTCTGAGTCTTGGTCTCACTAAGTTGCCGCTGAGACTGGTCTTGAGCCTGCGATCCTCCTGTCTCAGCCTCCCAAGTAGTGGGATTACAGGCATGTGCCACCACACCCGGCTGCCACCTTTCATTTGTATTGTGCGTTGAAGTGTAGCCATCCTTGTGAAGAAGTGCATGTGCCATGCATGAATTGCTCACTGAATTTTTTTACTGATTTCTTTGTTAGGGATAAAAACATGAAACCCAAGTGAGCAGAAGACGTGCTAGGAGAGACTGTGCACAGTACTCAGCATACTCACGTCCCAAGGGAAGCTGCTGTGATGATCCAAAGTATCCCCGACAGCCAGGTGTGGCTGCGTCTCCCCAGAACCTTCTCCACTCCCGGAAGGCCCAGTGGGGATTCCTCTGTCGTGACCTCCCATGGGGATGTACTGGACATGCTGGCCTCCCTCGAGGTTGCACTCAGCAACACCTGGGAAGCCAAGAAGTCTTCAGGCCCAGGCTACAAAAGAAAGGGGACTAGGAGTAAGTAAAGGAGTAAACACGAAGACCTGGCTACGGTTCTTCCAGGAAACTCACCGTTTATTTCCATCCATGATTCATCGCTGAGTCAGACAAGTGAAAGGAAGCCTCAAGGAAAGACAGAATTGTTTTCAGCACCAGATCATGTCACTCCCTTTGCTGGAGCCTTCCCACAGCTACCTGGTTCAACACAGTGAAAACTAGACTTCCCACCACGGTCTTCTAGGAGCCATGTTACCTGGTGCTACCTGACTCTGACCTTCCTTACTCACCTGTTGTAGTCCTGCTGGCTGTCATCCTGCTTCGTGACCATGCCTCTGGGCCTTTGCAGGGACTGTTTCTTCTGCTCTTTGTATGGCTGGATTCTTCTCACCTTGCTCAGATGCTACCTCTTCAGTGGACTCCCCTGACTAATCTACATGAAACAGAATCCTCTCTTTTTTAATTTATTTTTATTTTTATTTTTTTGTGGTATGGGGGCAGTCTACTCAGGGGCATTCTACCTCTGAGCTAGATCCCCAGCCCTATTTTTTATTCTGCATTTTGAAACAGGGTCTCACTAAGTTGTGGAGTGCCTCACTAGGTAGCTGAGGCTGACCCCGAACCCAGATCCTCTGGTCTCAGTCTCCCAAATGCTGGGATTACAAGCGTGCACCACCACGCCTGGCTCTCTCTTTTTTAAATTTTTTTTTTATTGGTGCATTATAATCATACATCTTTGTTAGGTACAAGCTGGTAAAGGCATACATGCACACATTTCTCATTTAACCCTTCCCCAATTCCCGCCCCACTCCCTCGCCCTCCCTCCTTCTCAAGTTCAGTTTAGTGGTTGACTTTGATATGTTTGTGAAAGTACATCATGTGCATTAGGGAAACAGAATCCTCTCACAGGGATCCCATGTCACCACCTTATTTTTTGATGGAGTAGCTTGACACTGCCTTTTACTTATTTGCTTATTTGTTCACTGGCTTCTTCACCATCTCTCCTTTCTGGAATGTCAACTCCATATTGACAAAGATCATCTGCCCCTCTCATGACTGTACCCCAGTCTCTAAAATACCAGTGCCCTGTGCATAGTGGGTGCTTAGTAAGCTTGTGTGAATGATGTGTATAACAAACAGACACCAGGTGGAGATGTTTTCAGGCTGAGCCCGTGCCTCTCTCCTTTGGAAGCCCCCACGGGGTATCTTATAGACAGGTTTGAGTACTGGGCTCTATTTAGAGACTCTTGGAAACCCCAGGCTGGGTCACTAAACGCTGTGTTCATTTTCTAACATACAGTGTGGAATAATCACAGGAAAAGAGCTATGGATATTTCTTCTCTAAAGGGGAAAATAGGAGGTACAGAGGAGTCCTGGGAGTTACTACCTTTGGCTCTGGGCTTTGTTCTCTGGGTTTCGGGGTCCACCTTCTGAATTGTTAATCCTTTTTTTAAGTAGAGGATTGCACACATTTGCACTTGGTTGCTTTATCCTGTAAGGAGAATCTGGGGAGTCCAGCACCTCTTTTCATCTTGCACTGTCCCTATTCTTTTCGGTCCACATTGGCCGTGTTTCTGCTGACATGGCTTTCTCAAAAGCATTAGCAGTCTTCCACTGGCGTTCAAAACACTTGACGAAAGCCAACCCCCAGGTCTTCCTGAGATAGGCCCTTCTAGCTTGGGCTCCTGCTGAGGTGGCTGAGGGACAAGCGTCCCAAGCACCGGACTGTCCCTTTGACACAATTAAGAGGATCTGTGAGGCACACCTTTAATATCTTGAAAGACCCCTTTTGGTGCCCCAAAACTCCTGTGATCCGCTGATCTCTCCTGAGATCTGAATGACAGCCTGGGTGTGGTAACACTTGGCTTCTTCTCCAGGCCATATTTTCCTGACAGTGCTAAGAAGCCATTTCTTAATTTTAGCATCTTTCACTGTCTGAAAAGTCTAATAATTTTCAAAATAAAAGTCCTGGTTTTGTTGTTGGTGGTGTGCGTGTCTCCACATGCATCTTACTACTAACAGCAAGAAGAAACCAGGCGGTATTTTCTTTGAATATTTTGATCCCCATCACTCCACTGTGCTGGAGCACTTCCCTCCCTCCCTCCCTCCCTCCCTCCCTCCCTCCCTCGGCTTCCAGTGACCAGCTCTGCACTTGTGCCTCAGTCCCTCCTGAGTCTCCACCAGCAGCGCCCGCAGGCCCCCACTGCGAGCACTCTCTCTGAGCCACCTCAGGTTATTTTCTACTCTACAGCTCAAGATTCTTTTAACCTCTGCCTATTCCAAAGCCGCTTTCATTTTTCAGGCATTTGTTACAACAGCACTGACTTCCAGGTATCAAAATCTCGTTGATAGGCCTTGTGTAAGCCACTCACTGAGCTGAATTAAGAAAAATTAACATTAAGCCAGGCCTGGTAGCATGCACTGCACCTGTAATCCCAGTACTTGGGAGGCTGAGATAGGAGGATCATGGATTCAAGACCAACTTCAGCAACTTAGTGAGACCCTGTTTCAAAATAAAAAATAAAAATGGCTGAAGGTGTAGCTTGGAGGTAGAACACCCCTGGGTCCAATCCCAGCACCAGAAACAAACAAAACAAAGAAAATTTAACATTCGATTCCCTTTGATCCTCTATTAAGTGAAAACTTCCATTCTGCTAGCAGGGTGTCAGGTGTAAGAACAACTATTTGGTGATAGTTATCTTTTTGGGCGAGGATGCTGCTGTGGTCCTGACTTTGTTAGTCACTCATCATCATGGACATATTTGTTTTCTCTGCACACTTACGTGCCTTCTAGGGTTCAGTATCTCTGGTGAGTGAGTAGGATGCATTGAATTCTCTGGAAGCCAAGCCACTGGATGTAGCTGCTGGGGTTTCTGGGAAATATTAACATCAAGGAAGACACAATTGGGTGAGAGTAGCTTGGGGGATATTAGGGGTGGGATTTGAAGATGAATTTGTGCTTTGTGAATCCTGACCCATCTGGAGACAGGGACTACCCAGCAGGCCCTTGGACCACTGCCCACATATGTCTTCCAGCAGCTGACCTTCAAGCAGCATGAGCAGATCCTGTGATGACTGTCCCCTGGGGTGGCAGCCAGGGCACCCAGCATCGTGACACATGACAGAGAAGCTTCAGGCTGGTAAGCTCTCCTGGCAACACTGTTGTTCTACTTTCTAACAAGCCACATGGTCAGTGGGATGCCATGGCCTGGGTCCACTCCTGGGGACACGTCCTGAAGATGAGCCTTGAGACCCCAGCTGGGGGCCTCCACATCTAAGGAGTGCTGCTGGTCATTCATGCTTGGTCCCTACAAATCTGGAATGTTTCTCTACAGTAAACACCGAAATGACAAATCTGTAGACATTTGAGTTCCCTAAGGATCATGCCTGTCTAACTCAGTATGTATCTGATGAGCTTAATCCAGCATGATGTCATGAATGCCACAGGCACATCCTCACATCCTGGTGTCCTTGCATTTCGGTTGACTGAGTGAATCACTCTTCTGTCCAGGAAACTGCTCCTGCCTGAGCAACAGCCATCCTTATCGCCACTTCTGTTTCATTCAGGCCAATATAATCCTCAGTTCTACCAAGATCCTGGCCTTCTCTGTTCATATGAATATGTTCTTTCTCTCTCTCTCTTTTTTTTTTTTTTTTTTTTTTTGTGGTACTAGGAATTGAACTCAGGCGTGTTCTACTTCTGAGCTATACCCTCAGCCCTATTTTTTATTCTTTATTTTGAAACCGGGTCTCATTAAGTTGTGGAGTGCCTCACTAAGTAGCTGAGGCTGGCCTCAAACCCAGATCCTCCGGTCTCAGCCTCCCGAATGCTGGGATTACAAGCATGCGCCACCATACCCGGCTGTTCTTTCTCTGTTGAAGAATTCAGATTTATTTTTCGTCTATTAGAAACACTCTTGCAAGCCGGGCATGGTGGCACACGCTTGTAATCCCAGCATTC
>PVLC010030651.1:0-19423 GCA_004027655.1 Graphiurus murinus
TTTTTTTTATTTTTATTTTTTTTTTGCGGTACTGGGGATTGAACTCAGGAGCATTCTACCTCCGAGCTACACCCCCAGCCCTATTTTTTATTCTTTATTTTGAAACCGAGTCTCACTAAGTTGCGAGTGCCTCACTAGGTAGCTGAGGCTGGCCGAGAACCGGGATCCTCTGGTCTCAGCCTCCCGAATGCTGGGATTACAAGCGTGCGCCACCACGCCCGGCTTTAGCAAGATCCTATTTCAAAATAAAAACTAAAATAGGGCTGGGGGTGTACCTTGAAGGTACCACCCAGTACCACACAGACACATTAAAAAAAAAGGGGGGGGGGCTGGGGTGTAGCTCAGCAGTAGAATGCCCTGGGATCAATCTTCAGCAACACACACACACACACACACACACACACACACACACACACACACCACACGCACGCGCCCCAGCAGATGTCCACCTGGCTGGAGCCCCACACCTACAGAGAGGCGACATCACAGCTGGCCCTGGCTTCGTCAGTTACGGCCTCTGCGTCCCCTACAGACCCTGGTTCTGGGGTTCTGCCTGGGAGTAGGGAGTGACATCCCACATTTGTGGGGGTTCTAGCTTTACACCACATAGATCTTTCTCATGATCCTAGAAAGCTTGGCCGGATTCCTGTGGGAGCACCTGTCCCTAGACAGAACCTCCCCTGCCACACCCATCACCATCTTTGCCACCTAACACAGAGTGGATCCAGAAAAGTGGCCAAAGTCGCAGAGGGACCAGCCGCATGGGGACCCTCCTGAGGGATGGGATCAGGTGGTGGCACACAGAAACACTTAGGTTCTGTCTGGGGAGGCGTGAGGCACGTGCACCCTGGCCGGGGGCTTCGGAGTGCGGAACTTTCCAGGCAGCTGCAGTGGGTCCCTCAGGCTCTGCTGGCGAGGAGAGAGAGCTAAGAGGAGCCCAGCAGCAGGACCAAGGAGTCGGGGAAGCCAGGTCTGATGGCCCGGTGGGCTGTGGTGTTTCACCAATGTCCCAGAGTCCCTGGGTGGTGCCAGGTTCTTGCTGGGAGGCTGAGACTGGAGGATCTGGGTTCTTTTTTTTTTTTTTTTGTGGTACTGGGGATTGAACTCAGGGGAATTCTACCTCCGAGCTAGACCCTCAGCCCTATTTTTTATTCTTTATTTTGAAACAGGGTCTCACTAAGTTGCGGAGTGCCTCACTAGGTAGCTGAGGCTGGCCTCGAATCCGGATCCTCCGGTCTCAGCCTCTTGAATGCTGGGAGGATCTGGGTTCTTAGCCAACGTCAGCTACTTAGTGAGGCACTCCGCAATTTAGTGAGACCCTGCTTCAAAATAAAGAAAAAGTAGCCAGGCATGGTGGCACATGCTTGTAATCCCAGCATTCGGGAGGCTGAGACCGGAGGATCCGGGTTCGAAGCCAGCCTCAGCTACCTAGTGAGGCACTCCGCAACTTAGTGAGACCCTGTTTCAAAATAAAGAATAATAAAAAAAAATGGGGCTGGGGGTATAACTCGGAGGTAGAATGCCTCTGGGTTCCATCCCCAGTACCTCAAAAAAATAAAATAGAGCTGGGGGTGGGACTTGGAGGTACAATGCCCCTGGGTTCAATCCCCAGTACCAAAACAAACAAACAAACAAAAAAACCCCCCAAAAGTTTAATTTCTTGTCCTGGCATTTAAGGCCTTAGCAACGAGCCCCCACTCCCAATTTGTGAGGCGTCTTCTCCCTAAAACTCCTAGCTGAGCTGGGCCATCCGCAGCCTCTGTCACCCCCCCTCGCCCCTCTTTCACTGCTGTTTACAATGGAAATGCCTCCTCAGCCTTTTAGCAGCAGCTCAAAGCCGTGGGCTCCCGGTCCCCGGCCCCAACCCTCGCCCTCAGTGGCCTGCTCTTGCTGGCTCGTTGGCTCCTTTCAGCAGCTGCTGAGCAGCTGTGTCACGGCAGGTGCTGGGGGTGAGATATCCCGTGCTGGCGTCAGCTCCAGGTCAAGGGCAGGTGGAGTCCTGCAGCCAGGAGCACGCCAGACCCCTCAGGTGCCGCTGCCATCAACCTTCACCGTCTACTCCTCACACCTGCCTCCTCGTCCTGTGCTGCTGACTCAGCGCACGCACTGGCACCTGTGCTGCAGAGGCCGCAGCGGTTTAGAAGGTGGCCATTGTCCTGCAGCCTGGAGAGAGAGAGACAGCACGCCAAGCCCCCTGATGCTGCCTCTGATGGGGTGAAATGGTGGGTCTCCAAGAAGTCATTCTCGCTGGGCGTGGTGGCGCACGCGTGTAATCCCAGCACTTGGGAGGCTGAGCAGGAGGGTTGCAGGTTCGCAGCCAGCCTCAGCTACTTAGTGAGACCCTCCGCAACTTAATGAAACTGTGTTTCAAAATAAAGAATAAAAAGTAGAACTGGGGGTGTAGCTCGGAGGTAGAATGCCCCTAGGTTCAATCTTCAGTATCGCAAAAAAAAAAAAAAAAAAAAAAGTCATTCTCAAAAACTATCAGTCAGGTGTGGTGGCACACCCCTGTAATCTCAGTACTTGGGAGCTGAAACAGGAGAATTGCAGGTTCGGGTCAGCCTCAGCAATTAAGTAAAACCTTGTTTCAAAATAAGAAAATAGAGCCGGGCGTGGTGGCGCACGCTTGTAATCCCAGCATTCGGGAGGCTGAGACTGGAGGAGCCGGGTTCGCAGCCAGCCTCAGCTACCTAGTGAGGCACTCCGCAATTTAGTGAGACTCGGTTTCAAAATAAAGAATAAAAAATAGGGCTGGGGGTATAGCTCGGAGGTAGAATGCCCCTGAGTTCAGTCCCCAGTACCGCCAAAAAAAAAAAAAAAAAAACAAAAAAAAAATAGAGCTGGGGATGTAGCTTGGAGGCAGAATGCCCCCTGGGTTCAATCCCCAGTACCACCAAACAAAGAAAACACATGGGGGCTGGGGATAAAGATGAACCTTCAAGGAATCACAGACTGGGAGAGGAACAGGCGGAAGGCAGCCATGTCTGTAGCAGCTTCCTGGGTGAGGGGCCTGTGCCAGCGGCGAGACCCATATGATCAGATATGACCCTTGTAACCAGCGAGCAGCATAGCACCGCTAGCCTCCCCAAGTCACGGAAGAAGCTCCGAGAATAAGAGCCTTGCTGGGTCACACGGCAGGGACCCCCTCTCTGTTATGAGAACAGAGAAAGAGAAGGAGGGGTGGGGCACCCTCTGGTAGTAGAAACAAGCTCTGGCTGGAGGAAGCAGGGGCAGCTGTGACAAAAAGAGGAGCGAGGCCAGGGTCTGGGCCTTTGGAAGGCAGGGTAGGGAGGTGAAACCTGGTCACTTCTGGAACTCCCCAAGATGTACCCAGAGAACATTAGCTGAAACATTAGCTGTAGGGAAGAAAGGCAGGCTTAGAAAAGGCTGATTCAAAGCCGGGCGTGGTGGTGCACACACCGGTAATCCCAGTCCTTGGGAGGCTGAGACAGAGTGGTCCCAGCTTCAAGGCACGCCTCAGCAACTTAGTGAGACTCTGTTTCAAAACAAAAATAAAATAGGGCTGGGGGTGTAGATTGGAGGTAGAATGCCTCTGCATTCAATCCCAATACGAAGGAAGGAAGTGGGGGAGGGAGAGAGAGGGAAGGAAGGGTTGATTCACAGAGGAAGGCAAAAGTAGCCAGGGTATTCCCTGGATAGGTACCTGGTTCGTGGATGGTGTCAGAGGCAACAGGCCTAGCTCAGTCCACCAGGGGGCAGGCTGCACCTGGCAATGAAGCGGGAGCTGTGGAGCGGGGTTTGCTAAGGTTCCCCAGCCCTCTTGGAAGGGAGGGAGGGAAGCCCGCTGAGGACTCCTACATCTAATTCACTATCCTGAACACCAGCAACAAGCACAGAGGGGCAAGGTGAGTTTAGATCGCTGAGTTTGCTCATCCTGAGGCGGTATCTCAGGGCAATTACTTTCCTTCAAGTCATTTGGCTCCGTCTCTCCATCCTTAGTAAAGGGCGCTCCCCTCCCAACTCCCCTTCCAGAAACCTTTTTTTTTTTCCAGTACTGGGGATGGAACCCAGGGGTTTCTACCTCCGAGCTACACACTCAGTCCTATTTTTTATTCTTTATTTTGAAACAGGGTCTAAGTTGCGGAGGGCCTAAGTAGCTGAGGCTGGCTGCGAACCTGGATCTTCCGGTCCCAGCCTCCCAGGTACTGGGATGACAAGTGTGGGCCACCACGCCCAGCTCAGAAACTTTTGTCATTTTCTTTTTGTCTTGCTTTGACAAGGAGTCATATGATAATGTGCCATTGATCTTCTCTTCAAATTCCTCTAATCTCCTGTTTATTCCTGTACTATTAGAGCTGGGTGTGGTGGTGTAAGCCTGTAATCCCAGTACTTGGGAGGCTGAAACAAAAGAATTGCAGGTTCAAGGCCAATGTGTGATAACTTGGTGAGACCCTGTTCCTTTCCTTTTTAAAAATTTTATTATTATTTTTGGGGCCGGGCATGGTGGTGCATGCTTGTAATCCCAGTACTTGGGAGGCTGAGACAGGAGGATCCGGACTTGCGGCCAGCCTGAGGTACTTAGTGAGGCCCTCCGCAACTCAGTGAGACCCTGTTTCAAAATAAAGAATAAAATAGAGCTGGGAGTGTAGCTCAGAGGTAGAATGCTCCTGGGTTCAAGCCCCAGTACTGAGAAAAAAAAAAAAAATTGGCACTGAGGATGGAACCCAGAGGCATTCTACCTCCAAGCTATACCCCCAACCTGATATTTTTTATTTGGAATCAGGTTCTCACTAGGTTGCTAAGAGCCTCGCTAAGTTACTGAGGTTGGCTTTGAACTTTCCATCCTCCTGTCTGCCTCCCAAGTGCTGGGATTACAAGCGTGCGTGACCATGACCAGCTAGAGACCCTGTTTCATAATAAAAATAAATAGGGCTGGGGGGTGTAGCTCAGAGGTAGAATGCCCTGGGTTTAATTCTCAGTATCACAAATCAAAAAACAACAAAACAAACCTGTAATGTTTCAATGATTGTAATTTCTAGCATTCTATTTTCAAATCTACCTTTTCATTTTCAGAATCTCTTACTCTTTGCTCATTTTTTCAGCATCTCCTTTAAAGGTTTCATATCATTATTTTACATTTGCCATCTGATAATTCCAATATCCCAAGTTCCAGTGTCTAAATCAATTGTTGTTCCTGCTGGTTCTTGCTCATGGTGGCTCATTTCTTAGATGTTTAATAATTTTTTTGATAGTTTAGAAATGATTGGTATAACCCAGGCATGGTGGTGCACACTTGTAATCCCAGTTCTTGGGAGGCTGAGACTGGAGGATTCAGGTTCATGGCCAGCCTCAGCTACTTAGTGAGGCTCTCTGCAACTTAGTGAGACCCTGTTTCAAAATAAAATAAAAAACAGGGCTGGGGGTGTAGCCTGGAGGTAGAATGCCCCTGCGTTCGATCCCCAGTACCGCAAAAAAAAAAAAAAAAAAAAAAAAAAAAAGATTATGGTTGGCATGTACTGCATGGGACTCCTGAAGGATACTTTTTTTTCCTGAAGATTTGCATTTTTACTTTAGCCACACAGTAGGAGATACAAGCTTAGAATCACCTTAATATCTCAGCCCCATATTTCTTTGAACTCTTGAGTATTGTAAACCTAAACCCCACCAAAGATTATAGTCTCAGTTGGGCATGGTGGCGCATACCTGTAATCCTAGTACTTGGGAGGCTGAGGCAGGAGGATCAGAGGTTTAAGGACAGCCTCAGCAACGCAGTGATGCTCTCAGCAACCTAGAGAAACCCTGTTTCAAAACAAAAAATAAAAAAGGTTTGGGGTGTAGCTTGGAGGTAGAATTCCTCTGGGCTCAATCCCCATTACCACACACACACACATAAAGAAAAACAGAAAAATTAACAGTTCCCAGTGAAGTCCTTCTATTTTTATTATTATATATATAATATATAGTAACACTATAATAATATATAGCGCACTCCTTACTAGGGATCTAGGGACTGAACCTAGAGACATTCTATTTTAAGAGCTACACCCCTACCCCTTTTTATTTTGTGTTATTGGAACAGGGTCTCACTGGGTTGCTGAGTCTTGCTACATTATTGAGGCTGTTTTCAAACCTGCAATCCTCCTGTCTCAGTCTCCCAAGTACTGGGATTACGGGCGTGTGCCAGTACAGCCAGCTTTAGGTTTTTCTTTTATCTCGAGCAGGGCCGAAGAGGTGTCTCCAGGTCAGTCCCCACTGTAGACAAGCAGATCTTCCTGCAACCTTTTCCCAGGGCCAAAGGCGCGAGTGACCTGAGGAGCGAGGAGCAAGGGCTCAGTCCAAGGCCACGGTGCCAGGCAGTACAGCTCTCATGACAGGAGGGTCACAGACTTGAGGAGGGCCTCAGCAATATAGCGAGATTCTTAGCAACCTACAGAGACCCTTTTTTGGAACAAAAAATAAAGGCTGGGTGTAGATTGGAGGTAGAATGCCCCTGAGTTCAATCCCCAGTACCACAAAAAAAAAAAAAAAAAAAAAAAAAAAAAAAGAAGGCGGCACTGGAGTGCTGTAAGCTGTTGCTGGCCCTCTGGGTGGGCACTCAACCTGCTCACCTTGGTTCCCCTGGGACAGAGGTGGCTACAGCTGGCTTCCCAGAAGGGCCATCTCCTTAGCAGCCCACTTCCTACTTTCAGCCCCCCACAGCAAGAACAGCCAGAGCTCCTCTTCCCCTCCCCAAGCTCTGGGTTCTGGGGGAGGCACAGCAGCCGGGCAGCAGGCCGCAGGCCACTTGGAGTAAATGCAACCGCCTTCCCTCCCAGGCCCAGTCCAGCTGGAGTCGGAAAAGGAATATAGCTTTTTTATTCACTACTTAAGTAGAACAAACTAAATACATATTTAACAATTTTGGTTCATTTATACAGTACATTAAATAAGTTATGCACAGAGTTAGGTAACAAAAGTTTCTAGCAGAGTAAAATGACCAAGCACAGAAAAATCAGACTTGCACGCATTCTGTGGGTGGTTTCCTCTCATCATCCCCCTTGAAAACCACACTGGGAGGCTTTGTCTTTATGTATTTACATGATTGGCTTTCTTTTGTGTGTGTGTGTGTGGTACTGGGGGCTGAACTCAGGGGCATTCTACCTCTGAGCTATACCCCCAGCCCTATTTTTTTATTCTTTATTTTGAAACAGGGTCTCACTAAGTTGCGGAGTGCCTCACTAAGTAGCTGAGGCTGGCCGCGAACCCGGATCCTCTGGTCTCAGCCTCCCAAATGCTGGGATTACAAGCGTGCGCCACCACGCCCAGCTGATTGGCTTTCTTTTATGGACAGAGCCTTTGTAGCTTTAGGAACTTGGAAAGCCATGTAAGTGGACTGCAGGCCTCTTAGCCAAACAGTCCTTTCAACCGTTCACCAAATGCTTATTGCTGCTTCTCTGCTGACTCCAAGGCAGGGACAAAGTTGTCCCTGACAGACACCAGCCGCGTGTGCCCTATTTGGTTTAAGCATCAGTGAGCGTACGCTGGGCAGATGGGGGTGTGCATGGGAAGTGCCATCGCAGCGCTGCGGAGGGGTAGGGGACCCAAGGCCCTTCCTCAGGTCTCCCAACCTTCTCCTGCCTCACGATGGGAAAGGTCCCTGCTCCGACATCTTTGGAAATGAGCATGTCATTTTTGTGGGGGCAAAGAGGCAGGTAGTCAGCGTTTTGGTTTCGAAAGAACTGTACTCAAAAAGGAGTTGGACGCGCCTGCTGAGCAGCTGGCTGTTCCTCAGCTCAGCTCAGCCCAGACCAGCAGGGCTCTTCTTTGACAGCTGGCCATCTGGCCTGTGCCAGACCGATCCAGTCCTTCTGGTCTTTCTCACATTTGGTTCAAACATGCCACCACCCAGTTCTTTGCAAACAGTTAAAAACCACCTAAGAAAGTTGGCTTGGTCTCCTGACCCCGGAGCCTGGAAACGTTGGTTCTACTCCAGTTCTGAAGAAAGCCTCCAGGACGTGTCCCATTTGTATTGATTTATTCAATCAATATCCCTCTAGTTTCCAGGACAAATGGCCATCTGGCCTTTCTTTATGCTTTCTCTCTGGAGAACTCATTACCATACAATGCCAACAGTACTGCTGTACCTTCAAACACACCTGCGGGACACCTTCCAGAACTATGAAGAACAGTGTCTATATGTGAGCAGGTGGCCAAGGATCACTTTAACTTTGGGACAAGGCTGTATGAAACAGATTTTTCTGTCTGGAAGCTAAAGAAGCCAAAGATATGCTAAGCTCCAGCCAGGCTTGGTGGCGCAGGCCTGTAATCCTAGTACCTGGGAGGCTGAGACAGGAGGATGGCAGGTTCGAGGACAGCCTCAGCAAGTAGCGAGACTGTCATCAAGCTAGTGAGATCCTGTTTCAAATTAAAAACTAAAAAAATAGGACTAGGGGTTTAGCTTGGAGGTAGAATGCCTCTGGGTTTAATTCCCAGCACAAAAAAAAAAAGAGGAAAAAAAAGTGCTAAGCTTGGGGGGGGGGTGACGGGAGGGGTGACTGGCTCAGACTGGCAAAGGAGTCCACGCTGCGGGGGGCCGCAGCCAGTGCCAGGTGTAGGCCTGTGGCGGGCAGAGGCACACGACTCTGCAGCGCCCAAGGAAAGATCCAGCAGCCAATTGCCTGAGATCTGCTGGTGCTTTGGGCCCAGAGCTGTGGGGGGACTCCAAGGTGGACCCCCACCTCAGTGTGGACAGCCTATCTCCGAGCAAGTGGGCTGCAATGCCTTCTGAGCCTTCCTCATCACACAGCTGAGGGGGGACCCGGAGGACAACCCTGCCCTCCAATATCCCTTGGGACATTTAAAGGATGGCTCCTGCTTTGGCCTCCTTTGTGTTCCCTGGTTCCTGCCATCACTCCTCGCTTGGCAGAGGGCTGTGAGGGCCACCACTCACTGTGTCCCTTAGTGGGGATGCTGAGCACTGGCCTTGTCCTCCAGATATGCTCTTTGATTTTGGTTTCTAGGATAACACCAAAGAACCTGTGACTGACCTGCCGCCTACTGTATCAACCCCTCCCCAACCCCTCCTGGCCTTTTCTGTTCCCTAAATATTAACTGCAGAGGTCAGGCCCCTGAGCACCCTGATTAGGTTTTTATTTATTTATTTTTGTACTGGGGAAGGAACTCAGAGGCTTTCTACCTTTGGGCTATACCCCCATACCTATTTTTTCTTCTTTTTTTTTTTTTTTCGGTGGTAATGGGGATTGAACCCAAGGGCATTCTACCTCTGAGTGACACCCGCAGCCCTATCTATTTTACTTTTATTTTGAAACAGGGTCTCACGAGGTTGATGAGTCTCACTACTTGGTGAGTCTGGCTTCAAACCTGCCATCCTCCTGTCTC
The DNA here is from genome assembly GCA_004027655.1 of Graphiurus murinus. Classification (NCBI taxonomy): domain Eukaryota; kingdom Metazoa; phylum Chordata; class Mammalia; order Rodentia; family Gliridae; genus Graphiurus; species Graphiurus murinus. The sequence goes on from PVLC010030651.1 coordinate 9,340, forward strand.
AGTCTCCCAAGTACTGGGATTACAAGCGTGTGCCATCACACCCAGATAAGTCTTTTACTTTTTTTTTTTGGTACTAGAGATTGAACCTAGGGGCACTCTATTTCTCAACTATACCCCCAGCCCTATTTTTAAATTTTTTATGGTACTAGGGATAGAACCCGGGGACCTTCTACCTCCAGGTTACACCCCTAGACCTTTATTTTTTATTTGGAAACAGGATATTGCTAATTTGCTGAGATATTCACTAAGTTGCTGAGGCTAGCTTCGAACCTGTGATCCTCCTGTTTCAGCCTCCCAAGTACTGTACTGAGATTACAAGCATGCGCTACTATGCCTGGATTCTATTTTTTTTTTAAATTTTAAATTGGGGTCTCACTAAGTTGCCCAAGCTGGCCTCAAACCTGCAATCCTCCTGTCTCAGCTTCCTAAGTACTGGGATTACAGGCATGCATCACCACGCCTGGCTTGATGTGTCTTAACCCAACCGTAGATGGAGAGCCTACACATACAACCCAACCTGGAGGCAGAGGTGGCACTCAGTCAGCATAGACTGAAAACTAAGTGGGGCATCTGGCTCACTCCTGTCCCTCCAGCCACCTACCTCAGCCCAGGTGCTACTCCTCCCAATTTGGGAGTTGGAGAATTTTAGAAAGGAGCCAGAGAAAGGGATTCCTTAAATCTGAGTAACAGGGAGGCCTGGTCAGATGTCCAAGTAACTTACCTGTGACACTGACCAGAATTAATACAGCAAAAAGTCTGTGAACTAAACATTGGCATGAAAACCGCCCAGGTTTGCAGAGGGTCTCTGGGCTGCATGTGGGGAAAGCAGTCTAGAATGGCATCACAAAGACTTGGAAATGGAAACTGTCATGGGAACCACAGCCCACAAAAATGGGCCTGGCTCTGTACCCTCAATCTTAGAGAAACTGACGTTGAACCCTGAAAAATATTATTGTTGGTTTTGGCTCTTTATCCCTACCAATAAAAAACCTAAGCTCCTCTCAGTAGTCTCCTGGTCAGTGAAGGGTTTTTTTTTTGTGGTACTGGGGATGGAACCCGGGGCCTTCTACCTCCAGGCCACACCCTCAGACCTATTTTCTTTTTTATTTGGAAACAGAGTCTTGCTAAGTTATTGAGGGCCTCACTAATTTGCTGAGGCTGGCTTTGAACCTGTGATCTTCCTGTCTCAGCCTCCCAAGTACTGGGATTACAAGTGTGTGTTACCATACCCGGCCTCAGTGAAGGTTTTTAAAACCAGCTTAGAGCCAGGCATGGTGGAGCATGCTTGCAATCCTAGTACTTGGGAGGTCGAGACAGGAGGATCATAGGTTCAATGACAGCCTCAGCTACTTAGTGAGGCCCTCTGCAACTTGGTGAGACCCTGTTTCAAAATAAAGAATAAAAAAAGGCCCCTGGGTTCCATCCCCAGTACCACAAAAACAAAACAAAACAAAAACCAACTTGTTTAGCTGTTTGTCCAACTTACTGATGAAGTACAATAAGCCAAGAACCCAGTGTGTATGTGAGACACCTTCCACTAGAACTGAGCTAGGGGCACCATGAAATGGAAATGTGGGTGAGTACTTTCTGGGGGCTGACCTCATGCCTGGTAAAGCCAGGCTGCCCCTTGCTGCTGGGGTTCCGGGTGGGCGGGGGAGAGGGAGGGGGGGAGGGAGGGATTGTGTGTGTGTGTGTGTGTGTGTGTGTAGAAGAGGAGGGCAGAGCTATAGAGGTTGACTGGAAGACAGCAGTCTCAGGCGCTCCATGGTAAAATAACATGATTCTCTATTCTTTCTCTGGGTCTACCTTACTTTATACATCTAGGTATTTTAGAAGTCTTATACAGAGTTTCTTTGTAAGACTGAAAATCATTGGTCAATGAGTTCTATAGAGGATGCACCTATATGCAAAGAGAATGCCACCTGTGCCATCCCCTCCCTTTACAGGACTAAGCGCTTTCCCTTCAGACTTCATTAGTGTAGAAGGTGGTGATCTACCCCTGGCTTTCCCACACCAGCAGGAATAGGGCCAATCAGCTTATCCCAAACAATTCTGCTTCCACAGGGCAGGAGGGTGCTGGAGGCTCAGAGGTGGCGAGTGGGAAGGGCAGGGTCCTTGGGCTCCAAACAAAACTCGAATGGTGGGGAGCAGTGTGCAGGCAGTGGCCAGCACTCTGAAAGGGCACAGGTGATGCCATGTTTGGAGAGCCAGGTAAGCAGCTGGGAAACTCCCTGAAGACAGGAGGAAAAATTGGTCAGGCTTTCTCAGATGGTTCCCATGATTCACAAGACCCCTTGAGCTCAGAGGGAAGGTAGCAAATAGGTAACAGACAGGAAACTGAGGGGGTGTGCCTGGTAATAAATCAATGTAGTAGGATAAGGCAGTGAAACTACGAGATGTGAATAATTCCTTCAGGTCCAGGAGGGCTGCTCACACACGACTTGGCCTTGGCAGGTGGGGCAAGCCTTCCTAACACACCACAGCATATCCAGCGGGATGATGGGAGCCTAAAGATGCCAATCAGAGGCTGTGGGCAGATGCGCAGTGATCCAGACGTGTAGTCTGACAGATAAAAGGACGTAGACCAAGACGACTGGGTAAACAGCCAAGCAGGGGAAGAAGGTTCTGCATTTCCAAGAGATTATCCACTCAGTAATTTGATGATACTAGTTTGGCCAACATGCTTATAGAGAAAAGACTAACATGATGGAGTCTCATTCTCTCTTGGACCAATCCATGCGCTGGAAACTATTTTCTGCACAAACAAACTCAAGTGAAGAAGGGGAAAATATCGTTTCCAAACTAAAGTAGCCAGCCAGGTGGAAATCTTGTCCCAAATCAGCTGTGATGCTTAGAGAAGATTTATTTCTTTTATTATTTTGGGTGCTTTTGCTGAAGAGGTGACTTCTTTCCCACTGTTTCTGAGCATCTTAACAAGTCTGAACAGCAGGGTTGAGGGAATCCCAAGTGCTGCTTCTTGCTTATCTAAGTCTTGGTGAGGCCAATCAGTGTCACCTGCTGAGGATAGAAATGGGGCTCAAGGAGCTGTTTGGGGGAAAAGGGAGCCACCTCCTCAGGTGGCTGCCAGCATCCATGCCTCTGCTGCAAGGACCATGAATGGAGTGGGAGACAGTGTATGGTGAGCTGCATAGTGGACAGTTTTTGCTGACCCAAGGAGGCGTGGGAAGCTGGTGGTCTACGCTGAGAAGGGGCTGGCTAAGCCAGCTTCAGCTGGGAAAGGAACACACCGCGAAAGCCCTGGAGGAGGCAGCTCAGGTGGGTGGCCTGTGTGCAGAGAACAACACACTAGTTCCACCAAAGACACAAATGGCGAGTCCCAGAGAGGCCAGGGGACACTGCTTAGACGTCTCCTGCTGCCACTTCATTTCTCGCTAATGATCCCATAGCTATTTGTTCCAATAGCCGAGCCCCCTGGTGCCAGGGTTGTCATGCGGAGTGGTCACAAGGGTAGGTGGAGTCTGGGGCTCAGAGTCCATTGGCATCAATGGCTGTCACAGAGGCAGGTGTTGAGGAGCGGGAGGTGGTGGCCGAGGTCTTATCCAGGGCTGGGCTGGGCACACTGCAGTCAGCAGACCTGGCTGAGGAGCCCCTCCCTCCGGGAAGCAGTGGGCGGCTCTGGCTGTGGGGACTCTGGCCGTGCAGGTTCTGGCCACAGAGGCGGTGATGCCGCTCCCAGTCCTTGTGCTGGCAGAAAGAGCCGCAGTACCGTGCAATGTTGCAGCCGCTGCATGTCTCGCTGGCTTTGCGGCCACAGTTCCAGCAGTTCTGTGAGACAAAGGATCAGTTAGTGGATTCTGGGATCTGGAGGAATGAGCGTGTCACTTGTCACTTCTACTTTCATGGTAGGAAGGGGTTATGAAGCCACATACCTATGGTTGAGTCCTGCCTCTGTGGCTGTCTGTTTAGCCTTTTATCACCCCCACACCTTTTATCTTCTTCTGTGGTACTGGGGATTGAACCCAGAGGCATTCTACCTTCGAGCTACACCCCCAGCCTGATTTTATTTCTTATTTGGAAATAGGGTCTTGCTAGGTTGATGAGAGTCTCACCACTTGCTGAGGCTGTCTTCGAATCTGCAATCCTCCTGGCTCAGCCTCTTAAGTATTGGGATTACAGGTGTTTGCCACCACACCTGGTTTATATCCCCGCTTTGTGAGTATGCTTCATCTGTAGAGCAGGAAAACTTCGTACTCAGGGAGGATGGGGACAGTGGGACAAGGGTGTATGTGAAGACATGCCAGTACCAGCCTAGGCAGTGGTGGTCTCCATCTCCTGCTTAAGGCACATACTCATTTTTTTGGTTTATTTTAATCCTCAGAAATCAAACCAAACTCTTTCTCAGGGTCTCCCTGCCATAGCTATCTTCCTAATACCATATATCCACTTAGGTGCTTGGATAAATATTTTTTCTTGCTTTTCTCAATCTTTTTTTTTTTTTTCCGGTACTGAGGACTGAACCCAGGGGTATTCTAATCCAAGCTACACCTCCAGTCCTATTTTTATTCTTTCTTTCTTTCTTTGCAGTACTGGGGATTGAACTCAGGGGCATTCTATCTCTGAGCTACACCCCCCAGCCCTATTTTTTAGTCTTTAGTTTGAAATAGGGTCTCACTAAGTTGCAGAGAGCCTCACTAAGTAGCCGAGACTGGCTGCAAACCTGCAATCCTTCTGTCTCAGCCTCCCAAGTACTGGGATTACAAGCATGCACCACCACACCCAGCTGACAGAAGCCAATTTCAAAATCTAGCTGTGGCACTACTCAGGGAAGAAAGACATGAAATCAGGATGCTTGACCTAGTATAGACCAAAAGGCCTTTGAGGTCCCCTAGCCCACTTCTTGCATGGGAAAACTGAGTGCCAGTCTTGCTAAGGATACTTTTTTAATTTTTTTAGTACTGGGGATTGAACCCAGGGGCATTCTACTTGATATATACCACCAGCCCTGTGTTTATTCTTTATGTTGAAACAGGGTCTCACTAAGTTGCAGAGGGCCTCACTAAGTAGCTGAGGCTGGAAGAACCTGTGATCCTCCTATCTCAGCCTCCCAAGTACTGGGATTACAAGCATGCACCACCATGCCTGGCTTGCTAAGGTTATAAAATGATCATGGGGCTACACAAAGTCTGGAACTCAGACCACCTGATGCTAAGATATTCCATGTACAAATTTAGTTTCAAAGCTCATTGGAAAAGACTGCAGATTTCCTTTTAACACAGGCTTCTCAGGAAATACACTCCAGGAACTGTGAAAACTTGCCATCACCAACAACAGAACCAAAATAGGGAACAGATTAACTCCTAGGTTACATTTACAGACCCTCAGACAAAATGCATTCCAGACAAGTTTCCTATTGTGGAGTATGCTAAGCCACTGCTGAAAATGCTTCGGTAGAACACTGTAGCCTTGGGGAAGTCAGCTGCTGCCTTCTTGGGCTGCCATCAGCAGGAAGGACAAGCCTCTCCTTCCTCAGTCAGTTTGCAAGGGCATCTAAGAACTGGGTGAGAGTATTAAATCACCAGGTCCTTGATCTTGGCTGCCACTATTATTATTATTATTATTATTATTATTATTATTATTATTATTATTATTGTGTGTGTGTGTGTGTGTGTGTGTGTGTGTGTTACTGGGGATTGAACTCTGGGCTATTCTATCTCTGAGCTAATAAACCCTTGAGTCCTATTTTTTTTTGTGTGTGTGTGTGGTATTGGGGATTGAACTCACGGGCATTCTACCTCCGAGCTATACCCCCAGCCCTATTTTTTATTCTTTATTTTGAAACAGGGTCTCACTAAGTTGAGGAGTGCCTCACTAGATAGCTGAGGCTGGCTGCAAACCCGGATCCTCTGGTCTCAGTCTCCCAAATGCTGGGATTACAAGCGTGTGCCACCATGCTTGGCTTTATTATTTATTTATTTTTGTGGTACTGGAGATTTAACCCAGGGGCATTCTACCTCTGAGCTACATGCCCAGCCTTATTATTATTTATTTTTTTTTTGCAGTACTGGCAATTGAACTCAGGGGCATTCTACCTCCAAGCTGTACCCCCAGGCCTATTTTTTATTCTTTATTTTGAAACCGAGTCTCACTAAGTTGCGGAGTGCCTCACTAGGTAGCTGAGGCTGGCCTCGAACCCGGATCCTCCGGTCTCAGCCTCCCAAATGCTGGGATTACAAGCGTGCGCCACCATGGCCGGCTTGCATTCAACCTTTCGGATCCTCAGGTCTCAGCCTCCCAAGTACTGGGATTACAAGGGTGCGCCACCACGCCCTGCTATTCTTTATTTTGAAATAAGGTCTCACTAAGTTGTGGAGGGCCTAAGTAGCTGAGGCTGGCCGAGAACCTGGGATCCTCCTGTCTCAGCCTCCCAAGTATTGGGATTACAAGCCTGTGCCACCACACCTGGCTATTTTTGTTTGTTTGTTTGTTTTGAAACAGGTCTCACTAGGTTGTCGAGAGTATCACTACATTGCAAAGGCTGTCTTTGAACCTGATCCTCCTATCTCTGCCTGGGATTACCCTCGTGGGATTATAGGCAAATGTTACCATGCCTGGCTATTATATTTTTTTAATTTTGAAATAGGTTCCTGCTTTTTTTTTTTTTTGCGGTACTGGGAATTGAACTCAGGGGCATTCTACCTCCGAGCTACACCCCCAGCCCTATTTTTTTATTCTTTATTTTGAAACCGAGTCTCACTAAGTTGCAGAGTGCCTCACTAGGTAGCTGAGGCTGGCCGCGAACCCGGATCCTCTGGTCTCAGCCTCCCGAATGCTGCGATTACAAGCGTGCGCCAAAAAAAAAAAAAAAAAAAAGAAATAGGTTCCTGCTAAATTATTGTGCACTGGCCTTGAATCTGAGATCCTCCTGCCTCAGCCTCACAAGTACTGAGATTAGAGGAAATGTACCACTGCACCTGGCAGCTACCATTTTTATTTATTTTTTAGGGGATTGAACTCAGGGGCATTCTACCTCCAAGCTATACTCCCAGCCCTATTTTTTATTCTTTATTTTGAAACAGGGTCTCACTAAGTTGCAGAGTGCCTCACTAGGTAGCTGAGGCTGGCCGCAAACCCGGAGCCTCTGGTCTCAGCCTCCCAAATGCTGGGATTACAAGCATGCGCCACCATGCCTGGTAGCTGCCATTTTTAAAATAGTTCACTTCGAGACTTATGAAATACAGAAAAATAAAATATAAACAGTTTCCTACAAAGGCAGACTCATAGAATGCAAAACAATGTGGTTAGTGTCAGAGCAACCAGAGGTAAAAGAACAGTTTCATGGTCTTTTCCTGTAATTGATGAGTTTTTTTCCTCTTGCCTAGATATAAAACTAAATTGGAGAGCCGGGCATGGTGGCGCACGCTTGTAATCCCAGCATTTGGGAGGCTGAGACCGGAGGCTCTGGGTTTGCGGCCAGCCTCAGCTAGTGAGGCACTCCGCAACTTAGTAAGACCCTGTTTCAATATAAACAATAAAAAATAGGGCTGGGGATATAGCTTGAAGGTAGAATGCCCCTGAGTTCAATCCCTAGCTAGTACCGCAAAAAAAACCAAAACAAACAAACAAACAAAAAAACCCCAAAACTAAATTGGAGGTGGTGGCACATGTCTGGAGTCCTAGTTATTCGGGAGGCTAGTCTGAGCCCAGGAATTTGAGGCCAGCCTAGGCAAAATATCATGACCTTGTTTCCAAAACAACAACAAAACAGCAACAATAACAAAAAGGTTTATTGTTGTAGTCACCCTTTAAATTAGCATTCCTCAAAACTGGAGCAATACACCTACACCTAGCCAATAGTCCTCTGTGGTTAATGCAGAAAAACTTTAAACCTTCTGAGTTACTGGTCACAGAGATTAGCAATATAATTCCAGGATTTCCTTTGTCAAGCAGGGAACATCAAGTTTGCCAGTATTACTCCAAGTGTGGCCTGGGGCCACCAGAACTACTTAGATCTTGTCAAAACCTCTGGGACCCATCTCAGACCTCCCAGACCAGCCCCGACCCATGCAGGTAAAGGGACTCCTCATTTTACTGCCGATTGCTAGCCACACGATCCAAACCGAGGACAGAACTTCTCACTTGTCCCTCCAACCCTAAGCATTACAGCAACCCTGGGGCTGCGTAGCCTGAGCAGGTGCTGTCTTAGCTCACACACTAACTGATGACACAGCAGGCCCTTTCCACGGCGCTGCCCTGCTTCCACACTGACCTCATTTCAGCTTTCTAAAAATGATCAGGCCAACAGATGGGGACTGCTTAAATGAATTGTACAGAGAAGGAAGGTGATTTAAGGGTGCATGGCTGATGTGAAGGGAAACTGGGACTAGAGCTCAGGGCTCCTTCCCCCATCCTAAATGGCTTTTCACAAGATGGAGAAGGTGCAGGGAAACCTGCTAAATGACAGGGAGAATTTTCTGGATGAAATGGAGGAGAATCAACCCTTCTGGCCCAATTAAAACTCACCAAAAACTTAGGCTTCCCAACCCTCCTGTTATTCATTCATTCTTGGGGACTGAGAATGAACCCAGGGGCATTCTTCCTCTGAGGTACAACCTAGTCCTTTTTACTTTCTTATGAAACAGGGTCTTGCTAAGTTGCTAAGGCTGGCCTCAAACCTGTGATTCCCCCTCTCTGAGCCTCCCATGTACTGGGATTACAGGCATGAGCCATTCTTCCCTGTTTTAGAAGGTAAGTTTGGTGGGTTAGATGCTGGTGTATACTTCACCTACAGGACACTGTGCAATGTTTAAAAGTACAGTTCTGCAAGGCATGGTGGTACATGATTTTAATCCTAGTACTTGAGAGGCTGAGACAGAAGGATTGCAGGTTTGTGGCCAGCCTCAGCAACTTAGTGAGGCCCTCTGTAACTTAGTGAGACCCTGTTTCAAAAAAAGAATAAAAAATAGGGCTGGGGATGTAGCTCGGAGGTAAAATGCCCCTGGGTTCAATCCCCAGTACTGCAAAACAAACAAACAAACAAACAAACAAACAAACAAACAAAATACAATTAAAAAAAAAAATAGCCGGGCGTGGTGGCGCACGCTTGTAATCCCAGCATTCAGGAGGCTGAGACCAGAGGATCCGGGTTCGCAGCTAGTCTCAGCTACCTAGTGAGGCCCTCCGCAACTTAGTGAGACTCGGTTTCAAAATAAAGAATAAAAAATAGGGCTGGGGGTGTAGCTCAGAGGTGGAATGCCCCTGAGTTCAATCCCCAGTACCGCAAAAAACCCCCCAAAAAACAAAAAAAAGAAACAAAATACAATTAAAAAAAATAAATAAAAGTACAGTTCCCTAAGCCAGGCATGGTAGCGCATCCCTGTAATATCAGTACTTGGGAGGCTGAGCCAGGAGGATCACAGGTTCGAGGATAGCCTCAGAAAGTAGTGAGACTCATCAATGTAGTGAGACCCTGTTTAAAAATAAAAATAAAATAGGGCTGGGGTTGTAGCTCAAAGGTAAAAAGCCCCTGGGTTCAATTCCCAGGACCATACACACACACACACACACACACACACACACACACACACAACCACAAAACAACAACACACACACAAAAGTTAAAAAAAAAAAAAAAAAAAGATAGCCAGGTGTGGTGGCGCACGGCACACTTGTAATCCTAGTACTTGGGAGGCTGAGACAAGAGAATCTCAGGTTCCCAGCCAGCCTCAGCTACTTAGTGAGGCTCTCTACAACTTAGTGAGACCCTGTTTCAAAAGAAAGAATACAACATAGGCCTGGGGGTATAGGACGGAGGTAGAATGCCCCCAGGTTCTATCCCCAGTTCTGAAATAAAAAAAAAAGGCTCAGAGGAAGAATGACCCTGGGTTCAATCCTTGGTAGCAAAAAAAAGTAAAAAATAAGCTGGGCGTGGTGGCGCACGCTTGTAATCCCAGCATTCGGGAGGCTGAGACCGGAGGATCCGGGTTCGCGGCCAGCCTCAGCTACCTAGTGAGGCACTCCGCAACTTAGTGAGACTCGGTTTCAAAATAAAGAATAAAAAATAGGGCTGGGGGTGTAGCTCTGAGGTAGAATGCCTCTGAGTTCAATCCCCAGTACCGCAAAAAAA
>PVLC010030652.1:0-19361 GCA_004027655.1 Graphiurus murinus
ATATATATATATATATATATATATATATATATATATATGTATGTATATATATAAATAAAATAAGCTGGGCGTGGTGGCGCATGCTTATAATCCCAGCATTTGGGAGGCTGAGACCAGAGGATTCGGGTTCTCGGCCAGCCTCAGCTGCTTAGTGAGACCCTCCACAACTTAGTGAGACCCTGTTTCAAAATAAAGAATAAAAAACAGGGCTGGGAAGCCGGGCGTGGTGGCTCACACTTGTAATCCCAGCATTCAGGAGGCTGAGACCGGAGGATCAGGGTTCGCGGCCAGCCTCAGCTACCTAGTGAGGCACTCCGCAACTTAGTGAGACTCGGTTTCAAAATAAAGAATAAAAAAACAGGGCTGGGGGTGTAGCTCAGAGGTAGAATGCCCCTGAGTTCAGTCCCCAGTACTGAAAAAGAAAAAAAAAAAAATATATATATATATATATGTATGTATATGTATGTATATATATATATATATATATATATGAAATAGGTTGAGGGGTGTAGCCTAGAGGTAGAAAGACCCTGGGTTCCATCCCCAGTACCACAAAAAAAAAAATAAATAAAATATTTTGCCAAGGAGCTAAAGTTAAAGTCTTACATACTCTACTTTAGCCAGGCATGGTGGTGCATGCCGGTAATCCCAGTACTGGGGAGGCTGAAACAGGAGGATCAGCCTGGGCTAGGAATGCAGCTCAGAAGTAGAATGCCCCTGGGTTCAATGCTGAGTACCACCAAAAAAAAGTTACTTTAAACAGGGCACAGTGGTACACACCTGAAATCACAGTAAGTAGGAGTCTAAGAAAGGAGGATCGTAGGTTCAAGACCATCATGTAGTAATTTAGGGAGACCCTGTTTTGAAATAAAAAATACAAAGGGATAACTTATAGCTCCATGGTAGAACACCCCAGGCTTCAATCCCGAGTACCACAAAAAAAAGCTAATTTAAACAATAAAGACAGGCACAGTGGCACATACCTATAATCCATATGATTGGGACAGAGAAAGGAGGATCACAGGTTCAAGGTCAACCTCAGCAATTTAGTGAGACCCTCAGCAATTTATCAAGACTGTTTCAAATAAAATAAAAGGGCTGGGAGTGTAGCTTGGAGGCAGAATGCCCCTGGGTTCAATCCCTAGTGCCAAAAACAAACAAAAAATGAAAAAATACTTAAAAATTTTTTTAACAGAAAAACAACTCACAAGCTCATAAACTCATGCTGCCAGTTTTTCTCTGGTTTATGCAAATGTCTTTAATGAGTTTCTCCTACTGTTTTTATGCATACATTTAAATTTCTTATCAAGTTCCATGCTGTGCTCTTTCATACACATATACACACTCTGTCTCTCTGTCTCTCTTTCTCTGTCTCTCCCTCTCTCTCTCTCTCTCTCTCTCTCTGTCTCTCTCTCTCTCTCTTTCTTTTTCTGTGTGTGGGGGCGAGGTACTAGGGATGAAACCCAAAGGGCATTCTACAACTGAGGTACATCCCCAACCCTTTTTATTTTGAAACAAATTCTTGCTAAATCACAGTGTGCTGGTCTCAAACCTGTGATCCTCCTGCCTCCTGGGATTACAGACTGGTGCCACGGTGCTGGCTTGGGGTTTTGATTTTTTGAAGCAGATTCACTTAACTTTCACAATCAGGTACAACTATGACACTCATTCACCATAAGTGGAAGCAATGGAGTATGTTAGTTAAAGCATGTTAGTAAGTTGTACAGGACATGAACTTTATATCCAACAACTTCAAGATCTTATCCTCTGACAAGTGGGCCACTTAACATATGGGTACCTAAAGGGTCAAAGCAGTCTCCTTCAAAAAGCACCAAATCTTGTTTACACAAGTACCTGTCAGCAAATTTCTGAAGCATGCCATTAAAAGTGTTAAAAAACAATATGCTTAGGTACAAAATTTTCTTCTCAGTGCCAATATCTGAATAATCTGAGTTCCAGCTGGACATGATGGCACAAGTCTGTAATACCTGCTACTAGAGGGGCTGAGGCAAAAGTATTGCTAGCTAGTTCAAGGACAGCCTGAGCAACTTAGGGAGATCCTTTCTCAAAATGAAAAACGAAAAGAGCTGGAGGTTAGCCGAGTGTGGTGCTGTACGCTGTAATCCCAGTTCTTGGACAGAAAGCTCTGAAGGTTCAAGGCCAGCCTCAGCAACATAGCAAGACTCAGCAACCTAGCAAAATCCTGTTTCAAAAACACAAAAATCAAAAGGGCTAGGGTGTGACTCAGAGGCATCCCCACTACCAAAATTAGTAATAACAATACAAATTCCAGAAGAAAAGAAAAAGAGAGAGAAGAATATTTGGAAAAATTATAAAGATAAATTTATCACAATTTTTTAAAAAAAGATAAAAAACCACAGATGGAAAGATCTAAGATTGCCAAAAGAGAGTGTGAAGGAAAAAAAAAAACTCATGCCTAAAAATATAGTAAAATTTATGAATGAAGAAAAGAATTTACATAAGCTTTAAGACAGAATAGACTGCCTAAAGAGGAAAAAGAAGCCAACATAACTTCAACAGTAACACTGCAGGCAAGATGACAGCAGTCAGGTACAGTGGCAAGCCCGCCCATGTGATGCCAGTAACTCCCTACTTGGGAGGCTGAGGGAGCCTTCCAAAAGTCTGGGGCCAGTCCAAGCAACTTAGTGAGAGCCTGTCTCAAATAAATAAAAAGAGCTGGGAATGTAGACTCTAGGTTTAATGTAGGAACTGGGGATAAAGTTTAATATAAGAGCACTTATCTAGCATGCTCAAGCTCCTGGGTTTCAATCATCAACACTGCATTAAAAAAAAAAAAGAGAGAGAGAGAGAGAGAAATACACTCTCTTTTAATTTGAACAATAGCAAAAACATCTGAATAGTTAAAATTTTAGGTAGCATTTTACTGGGCACAGTGGAGCATGCCTATAGTTCAAGCTATTCAGAAGGCCAAGGAAAGAGAATCACTTTAGCCCAGGTGCTGAGACTGGCCTGGGAAACAAAGCAAGACCTGATCTAAAAAAAAAAAAAAAAAAAAAAAAAAAAAAAAAAAAAAAGGACCTAAATAAGAAAGGTAAAATAAAAAATAATTATGTGGATATACAGGGTCACAATGTAAACAATATCCCTTTATCCCTTACTATGAGACCAAAAAGTGTTAAAAAGTCATAAATCCCGGATACAAGCCTGTAATTCCAGTACTTGGGAAACTGAGATAGGAGTGTTCAAGGACAGACTCAGAAACTTAGTGAGGCCCTCAGCGACTCTGTGAGACCCTGTATCAAAATAAAAATAAAATAGGGCTGGGGGTGTAGTTTGGAGGTAGACTGCCCCTGGGTTAAATTCCCAGTACAACAACAACAAAAAAAAAAAATCATTGATCTATAATACCTTTGAAAAACGATTAAGGAAAAAAATAGCAAAATCAACAGAAAATGGAAAAATGGGCAAAAGATATGTTTTGTTTTGGTTTTGTTTTTGTTTTTGGTTTTTTTTGTAAGTCCCGGGCATTGAACCCAGGGGCATTCTACCTCTGAGCTACAACCCCAGTCCTATTTTTTACTCTTTACTTTGAAACAGGGTCTCACTAAGTTGCGGAAGGCCTCACTAAGTAGCTGAGGCTGGCCACGAACTCAGATCCTCCAGTCTCAGCCTCCCAAGTACTGGGATTACAAGCGTGTGCCACCACGCCCGGGTCCCTAGCCTTTTTTCTTACTTTTTTATTTTGAAACAGGGTCTCACTAAGCTGCTGAGGGTACCGCTAAATTGCTGAGGCTTGCCTCAAACCTGCGATCCTCCTGTCTCAGTCTTCTAAGTACTGGGATTATACAGGTGTACTGCCACACACAATTTAACAGGCATTGTGGAGATGAAGAAACTAAAATAATAGCCGGGTGTGGTGGCGCATGCTTGTAATCCCAGCATTTGGGAGGCTGAGACAGGAGGATCCAGGTTTGCGGCCAGCCTCAGCTACCTAGTAAGGCATTCCACAACTTAGTGAGACCCTGTTTCAAAATAAAGAATAAAAAATAGGGCTGAGGGTGTAGCTCGGAGGTAGAATGCCCCTGAGTTCAATCCCCAGTACTGCAAAAAAATAAAAAGAAACTAAAATAACATTAGTATGGACATAAAAAGTTGTTCAAACTCATATGTAATAGAAAAACAGCAAATAAAAAGCTAGGTAATGCCAATATTGGCAGGGATATGGGGAGACAGGAACTCTCATACACTAGTCCTAGGAATGGAGACAAAAGCAGCAAACTGGAGGTAATACTTTAAGTACATGTATACTCTATTCATTCCTGGGTATCTATCTCAAAGAAAGTCTCACAACAAATCCATTAGACATTGTATAAGGGTATTACGTGCAGCAAGGTTTGCAGTACCAGGGAGCTGGAAGCAATGAAGGTGCCCATCACTTGAGTGTGTGTAGTTCATACGTAATGATGTACCCCATGACACACAAGGCAGCAATTAGGCAGAGTGACTGTATGTACACACAGCCACTAAATGGATGAAAATATTAATACAAATAATAAAATGAGCTCTAGAGCTAAATATCACTTATGTAAACTTAAATGCATGCAGAGATACAAATAGAGTAGCCAGGTTATGTTATTCAAATATGCTGATTACATTGTTGAGAGCATTGTTGATTCTTTTGAGACAAGTATAAATTGTGATTGTGCCAGGCAAACAAGAACTGTTCTCAACTAACAGGGACATATGGTCACCCTACCTATTAACTATTACTTTTTGTAACCAACCTAGGAAGGCAAGTCTTGATTAAAAAGATAAACTCAATTAGTTATTTTTTTCTTTTTTTTTTTGTCTTCTGGTACTGGGGATTGAACTCAGGGCATTCTACCTCCAAGCTCAAACCCATCAGTCCTTTTTATTTTTTATTTTGAAACAGGTTGCTAAATTGCTGGCCTTGAACCTGTGATCCTCCTGTCTCGGCCTCCCAAATACTGGCCACCATACCAGGCAACACTCAGGTTGTTTTTTGGGTTTTTTTTTTTTGGCGGTACTGGGGATTGAACTCAGGGGCATTCTACCTCCGAGCTACACCCCCGACCCTATTTGTTATTCTTTATTTTGAAACAGGGTCTCACTAAGTTGCAGAATGCCTCACTAGGTAGCTGAGGCTGGCCTCGAACCCGGATTCCCTGGTCTCAGCCTCCCAGATGCTGGGATTACAAGCGTGCGCCACCACGCCCAGCTTATTTATTTATTAACGGTACTGGGGATTGAACCCAAGGACATTCTACCTCTGAGCTACACCCCCAAACCTATTTTTTATTCTTTATTTTGAAACAGGGTCTCACTAAGTACCTGAGGCTGGTCAAGAACCTGGATCCTCCGGTCTCAGCCTTCCAAGTACTGGGATTACAAGTGTGTACCACCACGCTCAGCTAACAGTAAGGATTTTAAATAACGTAAATGAAAATAATCCAAAAAACATAATTTTCCTATATTTCTCTCAAATGACATTTCAAACCCCCCTAAAAAAGAGAGAGAGAGAGAGAGAAGAAAATATGATAGCTGACAAATAAACAAGTTTTAAGAATAACTTCAGCCAGGCATGATGGCACACACTTGTAATCTCAGTACGTGGGAGGCTGAGAGAGGAGGATCACAGGTTCGAGGACAGACTCAGCAAGTAATGACTCTCATCAACCTAGTGAGACCCTGTTTCCAAATTAAATTAAAACAGGGCTGAAGGTGTAGCTCAGAGGTAGAATGCTCCTGGATTCAATCTTCAGTACCACAAAAAAAAAAAAAAAAAAAAAAAGAATAACTTCTAAATTCAAAAATGTCAGTATTCCAGTCATTCTCTCAAGAATACTCTAAACCCTAACCACAAAACCAGATCACAGTAAAGTCACTAACCATGTAATGTGCAAGGAAGTTGGCTGGCACATTAGAACAATTACCTCTAACCGTAAGTTTCTGCCAAATCTCCACAAATATCCTTTTATTTCTTCACTTAATTCTAAATTTGCCACAAAAAGAGATGAGACCTTAAAGGACTAATAGGAGGCAAGGGTGGGTATAACCATCAGACACAATAATTAGACAAAAATAATTTTAGGGTGTGTCTGGCCCCCTCCAAACCCACAGAGGAACTAAGCATGAAAGCAGTGGCCCTAGAAAGGCTGCTAAGCCGTCTAAGTAAACATGGATGAAAAGGCACCACACTTGAAGGGAGGGCTATTTATTTTTTTATGCAGAGAACAGATTTCTCTCACTAGACCTTGAGTACCATGAGGCACAAACTTTGTTCTGTTCTCCTCCTGCTCAAGAGCTGTGCTAGATGTTAGGGATTTCTCTGAATCCTCTCTGGCTACTCAGGAGGCTGAGGCAAGAGGCTAGGGAAAGGATCACATATGTGTGTGCATCTCATTAATTCATTTATTCGCTTATTTATTTTGTAGTACCGGGGATTGAACCCAGGGGCATTCTACCTCTATAATATCCCCCCAGACCCCCCCTCTTTTTTTTAATGTTTTTGTTTTGTAACAGGGTCTCACTAGGTTGCTGAGTCTCACTAAATTCCTGAGACTGTCCTCAAACCTGTGAGCCTCATTTCTCAGTCTCCAAGTACTGAGATTACAGGTGTGCACCACCACACCAAGGGGTATCTTATATTTAAATAAAGTTAACACATATCACATACGGTTTTCCCCCAACTTTGTAGTTCCATTTTAAAACTTTTAACCCAAAAATCACAAATGCCAAAAACTCAGCAACTAAGTTTTCACAAACAATACATTTTACATAATATTTAATACATAATATTAAATACATTTTACATAAAACACTAGATACATTTTACACATTACATTTTATATAAAATACTATGTAAAATATATTTTCTAAGCTATAAAACATTCTTATTGCAAGATAAAAAATCTTTTGTGTGTGTGTGTGTGTAGTACTGGGGATTGAACTCAGGAGCATTCTACCTCCGAGCTACACCCTCAGCCCTATTTTTTATTCTTTATTTTGAAACAGGGTCTCGCTAAGTTGTAGAGTGCCTCACTAGGTAGCTGAGGCTGGTCCCGAACCCGGATCCTCTGGTCTCAGCCTCCCAAATGCTGGAATTATAAGCGTGCACCACCACACCCAGCTAAGATAAAAAATCTTAATGTCAGCCAGTCTTGGTGTTGGTGACACACACTTGTAATCCCAGTACTTGGGAGGCTTAGACAGGAAAACCACTGGTTCGCGACTAGACTTAGCTACTTAGTGAGGTCCTCCTCCACAACTTAGTGAGACCTTGTTCCAAAATAAAGAAATAAAAATTGGTCTGGGGGTATAACTCAAAGGTAGAATGCCCCTGGATTCTGTACCCAGTACTGCCAAAAAAAAAAAAAAAAAACTTAATGTCAAGAAATAAACTCAAAAGCCAGGCGCACACACTTATAATCCCAGTACTTCAGAGACTGAGAGAGAAGGATCTCGACAGCCTCAGCAAGTAGTGAGTCTCATCAACCTAGTGAGACCTTGTTTCAAAAAAAGAATAAAATAGGACTGGGGGTGCAGGTCAGATCTAGAATGCCTTTGTGTTCAATCCCCAGAAACACAAAAAATAAAATAAAATAAAAAATAAAAAGAAATAAATTCAAGCCAGGTGCAGTGGCACACATCTCTAATCCCAGTACTTGGGAGGCTGAAACAGGAGGATCACAGTTTCAAAGCCAGCCTCAGCAACTTAGCAAGGCTCTCAACAACCTAGCAAGACCTTGTTTCCAAATAAGAAATAAAATCAGGCTGGTGGTATTGCTTGGAGGAAGAATGCCTCTGGGTTCAATTCCCAGTACCACAAAAAAAAAAAAAAAAAAAAAGAAAAAGAAACCCCAGTTAATTGTGATTGTGCACATCAATGAAATTGATAATGCACACAAATGAAACTTCACTGTGTACTTCCTAAAAGAAATGCTCAACACCATACTTTTCTGAGGTGGATCACTCTTCATTTGGGGACAAACTGGTTTGGCACCTTAATTTTCGTAACAAGTAACAACCTGTCCATCTTATTTCCAAAGGTCATGGGTTTATTTATAAAGAAGTATTTAGGAGACTTGCAATAAAGAACCTAAAAGTCTATGAAAGGATAGTTTAGCCAGGCCTAGAGGCACACACTTGTAATCCCAGTACTTGGGAAGCTAAAACAGGAGAATCACAGGTTCACGGCCAGCCTCAGCTAACTTAGTGAGAACTTGTTTCAAAGTTAAGAATAAAAAGTGGGGCTAGGGGTGTAGCTCAGAGGTAGAATGCAGCTGGGATTCAATCTCCATTAACACACACACACACACAAACACACACACACACACACACAAGAAGAAAGAATGGCTTAAAAGACTACTGGCAGCTGGGCAAGGTCTCACATGCCTATAATCCCAGTATTTGGGAAGCTAAAACAAGAAGATCCCAGGTTCCAGGCCATCATCACAAACTTAGCAAGGCTTTCTCTTTTTTTCACCCTTTTTGATACTGAGGATTGAACCTGGGCATTCTACCTCTAAATTACACTCGCAGTCCTTTTTATTTTGTATTTGAAACAAGGTCTTGCTAGATTGCTGAGAGTCTTGCTATGTTGCTAAGGCTGTGCTCCAACCTGCAATCCTCCTATGTTAGTCTCAAGTAATGGGGATTATAGGCATGTGCCACCAGCTGGACTCAACCTATTTATTTATTTATTTATTTATTTATTTAATTTATTTATTTTGTGGTACTAGGGATGGAACTCGGGGGCATTCTACCTCTAAGCTACACCCCCATCCCTATTTTTAATTCTTTTTTTGTAGTACTAGGGATTGAACCTCCGAGCTATACCCCCCAGCCCTATTTTTTATTCTTTATTTTGAAACAGGGTCTCACTAAATTGCAGAGGGCCTCATTAGGTAGCTGAGGTTGGCCGCGAACCCAGATCCTCTGGTCTCAGCCTCCCAAATGCTGGGATTACAAGCGTGCGCCACCACGCCCGGCTCTTTAATTCTTTATTTTGAAACAAGGTCTCACTAAGTTGCAGAGGACCTCACTAAGTAGCTGAGGTTGTCCAGGAACCTGTGATCCTCCTATCTCAGCCTCCCAAGTACTGGGATTACAGGTGTGCGCCACCACGCCCAGCTGGACTCAACTTTTCTTAAAAAAGGAAATCCTGCCACGTGTGGTGGCGCACACTTGTAATCCCAGCATTCGGGAGGCTGAGACCAGAGGATCTGGGTTCTCGGCCAGCCTCAGCTACCTAGTGAGGCATTCCACAACTTAGTGAGACCCTGTTTCAAAATAAAGAATAAAAAATAAGGCTGGGGGTGTAGCTCGGAGGTAGAATGCCCTCGAGTTCAATCCCCAGTACCACACACACAAAAAAAGGACATCCTGCTATGTGACAACATGGATTAACCTGGAGGACATTGTGCTTAAGTGAACTAACCAGACACAAAAAGATAAATATTCTATCATCTCATTTATATGTGTAACCAAAAATAGCCAAACTCACAGAAGCAGAGAGTAGAAGGGTGACTGAGCCAGGCATGGCAGCATACGAATGTAATCCCAGTACTTGGGAGACTGAGACAAGAGAATCTCAGGTTCGAGGACAGCTTCACCAAGTAGTGAGACTCTCTTCAACCTAATGAGACTTGTTTCAAATAAAAATAAAATATGACTAGGGGTGTAGCTCAGAGGTAGACTGCTTCTGGGTTCAATCCCCAGTACTACAAAAAAAAAAAAGACGAAGAAGAAGGGTGATTGCCAGGGACAAAGGAAATAAGGAAACAGGCGATGGTCAAAGGCAATAGTTTCACTTGTGCCAGACAAATAATTGTAGAGATCTACTATACAGCATAGTGCCTACAACCTAGAATACTGTACTATATACATAAAATTTTCAAAAAAAGGTAGATCATAGCCGGGCGTGGTGGCGCACGCTTGTAATCCCAGCATTTGGGAGGCTGAGTCTGGAGGATCCAGGTTCGAGGCCAGCCTCAGCAGTTTAGTGAGGCACTCCGCAACTTAGTGAGACCCGGTTTCAAAATAAAGAATAAAAAAATAGGGCTGGGGGTGTAGCTCGGAGGTAGAACGCCCCTGAGTTCAATCCCCAGTACCGCAAAAAAAAAAAAAGAAGGTAGATCTTAAGTGTCTGACCACAATAAAAAAAACAATAATAGTAATAGTATTAAAGAAGGCAGGAAAACTTTGGGAGTGACAGACATGTCTGTAGTTCTCATGGCCATGGTTTTACAGGTGTGTACCAAGACATAAATTCATTAAGTTGTATACATTAAGTAGAACTTTATATACATATATATACACACACATATATATATATATAATAGCAAAAAATAAAAGATCTAACACTGAAAAAATAGAGACACAAAAAATCATTCCAATCATATGCAGAATATAATCCTATGTTTATTTTCCTATCTTACATGTAAACTACTTGGGGAAATGGTGAAAAGGAATGGCTCTTGGTAATGTGGCATTTTAGAGCAAATGAAAAGTCTCTAGACACAATGAATGAAAAATTTAAACAGAGGGACGAGGGAAAAAGTCAGCATCAAGTGTTGTTAAGTGAAGAACACAGTACAAAAGCAGAAAAAATAGAACTCTTCAATCACTATTTTAAAAGGAGGAATACATTCCTTCCTACAAAAAGAAGGGTCTTCGGAAACAGCATGGGAAATCCCATTCTCTACCAAATAAGATTCAAGCAAATTCTTACAGACCCCACAGACAAAAAGTAACTTTATGTACATCAGAGAGGACAAACAAGGAGTGCTAAATTTCTTACATTAAAACCAACTGGAGAAGAAAAGCTAACCAGACTCAAGTCACTCAAGAATATACAGCCAAGAAAAATACAACATGCTTCATAAATATGTATTCCATTAACTTAATAAATTCAAAATTATAACTATCCTCTTCTAAAAATTGAATCACTTACTATACAAAATTAGAAAGTCTCTGAAATCTCAGCCAGGTACAGTAGTTCACAACTGTAATACCATTGAGACAAGAGGATCACAAGTTTGAGCCAGCATGCTGTAACTTACAGAGACTCAAAATACAAACACAACAGGGTTGGGGGTATAGCTAAGAGGTATAACATCCCTGGGTTCAATTCCCCAGTAAAACACACACACACACACACACACACACACACACGCAATCTTAAAACCTCTCAGAAAAGCAGGGCACTGCGGCACATGAATGCAGGAGGCAAGGGAGCTCATAAGTTCAAGACCAGCTCAAAACCAGCCTGAGCAGCCAAGCATGGTGGCCCACACTTGTAATCCCAGTACTTGGGAGACTGAGACTGGGGGATCCGGGTTTGTGGCCAGCCTCAGCTACTTAGTGAGGCCCTCTGCAACTTAGTGAGACCCTGTTTCAAAATAAAGAGTAAAAAAATAGGACTGGGGGTGTAGCTCAGAGGTAGAATGCCCCTGGGTTCAATCCCTAGTACTGCCAAACAAACAAACAAACAAAAAAAAAAAACAGCCTGGGCAAACATAAGACCCCTATCTACAAAAAAAAAAAGAAAGAAAGAAAAGAAAAGTATCTCAGAGGAAGTAATTAGGTCATTCCACCATCTAAAATCATAACATAATTTTCTAACTGAAAAACAAATATTTCAAAGTTAATCTTCAGTAGCCTGTTATTTACAATCTCTTAAAACATTTAAAAAGGGTTCTTAAAACAACATTTCATTAGTATATTTCTAGAAAGAGCTCTAATACATTTCATTCTTCTAGCAATTTAAAAGCTACCAAATGTTCATTTCTACATTAGGTTATTGATTTCTTGCCTTTTAACATCTCCATAAGGCTATTTGACAAATTACCTCACCTTATTCCTCAGGGTAAGGGAAGCATGATATCCATGAATTCAAAAATGGGACCACAGACTGCTCTGTGAGAGATGAGCTAATTGTTTCAGATGAGTTTGACATGGCTCTAATAGACTAGGCATTCATAGAATGACACAATTATATGCTTTGCTTACACTCTATTTTATTTGCACTTAAGTGTAGACAACAAACCTTTTCTTAAAATTATTTGAAAATATGATAGCATCAGTAAGTCAAGAAACTTGTACTACAGAAATCCTAGTATTCAAAATACTTATTCTGAATAGTTGCACAACTTCCGGATTTGGCTTTCTATTTCAACTGAAGAAATTTGTAAGCTCCTAAAATAGTCTATTAACAGTTTTGAAAATACATTCCAGATTTTGAACAAATAAAAGCAAAAAAAAATTTTCAAAGATACAATAAATATATTTCAAAGTAATATGGCAAAATAGTTCTGTTTTATGTATGCAAATTCATTGTTAGATTCAAAATAGTATGAGACACAAAGAGAAAAAGAGCACAAACAAACGGCAATCCTATAGACCCCTGGAGAACCTTAAATATTGCTTTACTCCCATAAGAATAACAAAATGGTATGAATTTAAAGGAGTATTTTAAATGAAAAGCATTTTCCAGCCAAATTACTTGGTAAGTTAGCATCGTTCTGGACAGAAGCAACATACTCTTCTCTGAATTCAGAACCAATTTCATAATAACATAAACTTGTCAATACCTTTAAAGTGATAAATCTCTGTGGTAGCTTTGCATTTCACACTGTGGGTAATAAAATTTCAAGATCTTTCGATCTTTTTTTAAAGAATTAAATCATCACCTGCTTCTTCAAATGTCCCTTTGGCAAGTGTATGGATGACGGTGTTAATTCCTCTTGTAAACTACCTCCCTAACAAAAATATAGACAGCCAACAAACCATATAATTTTGGGATGATGGTGCCCATTAAACATGTTTCTTTCCACATACTCATTTTGTGACATGAAAGCCTCAGTCCCTACTAGAATCGTGGTTAGCTAACTGGCTGGTTTTTCAGCTACAGTATATCACGTCTGATCTCCCCTGCCTGGAGAAGCGGTAGTAGCGTTGATTTTGTTTTTAAAGTTGATGTCAGAGCAGCTACAAACTTTTTTCACCATCCCTGCCTGGCTGCCAACTGGAGCTCTGTTCACTTCCTCACCAACTTGAACCACCCCCAAACTGAGAGTAAGTGGAGTTAGACAGCAGCAGGAGCTGACACACTTTCAAGAAGGGTTTGACACCGCAGAAAACTTTCACTTCTCCAACCCTTCCAGTCAGGGGCTCCAGCCCTTCGCTCCTGCTTCCCCCTAGAATTCCCCTCTGAAGCAAGGGCAAGGACACTGAAAGCAGATCATTCGATGCCCCCAAAAGGCCCCCCAAAGCCCCCTTCCCCGGACTGAAGTGCTGTTCTTTACACAAAAGAACCGGGCCAGTAAAGCAAAAGGGCTACAGTCTCGGCCCTTCCACCGCTGCCACCCTTCACCGCACCCGCAAACCTTGTCTCCAGCGACCCGAGCTGCCTCGGCCGGAGGCTTTCTGCCCCCAACCTGGCCAGACAAAGCCCGGGCCGCCAGGCCGGCGCCGGCACACCTCGGGACGCGGGCCGACGCGCTCTTACCCGGGCCTCGTCCAGAGAGCCGCCGGCGCCACCGCTTCCCCCGGCCTTGGCGGCGGGGCAGCTGGCAGCGCGGGTCTTGGAGGAGCGGGTCCGAGAGGAGATGAAATGGCTGCTGCCTCCGGTCGCCCCAGGCTCCGCTCCGGCCCCAGGCCCGGGCCCGGGCCCAGGAGACTTGGACCCGAGAAGGCGCAGAGAACTCTTCCGGGTGTTCACCATGGTCCAGCCAAGGGGACAGGGCACACGCCGCGCCCGGGAGAGCCGAGGAAGGCCGGCCCGCCGGCGGGGCAGTCAGGGCCAGCGGAGCCGGGCCGGCAGACACGAGCCCGTAGGACTCTCCGGAGCACAGACGAGGACAGGCGACAGCAGGGCAGCGGAAGGGACCGCGGTGTGAGAAAGCAGATAGCGGGAGGCGGGAGTGATGCTGCAAGCCGGCAGCACAGACCCTCCGCCGGCTTCACCCTCCTCAGCGGGAGCCGAGCGGAGCCGCCATTTCTGCCCCTTTCTCTCTCGTTCTCGCTCTCGAGCTCCGTGCGTCAGGCTCGCGCGCCGCAGGGCCGACGAGAGCACTTCCGGCCGCGGCCACTGCGGGGCGCTGCAGGAACAAGCCGCCCTCCGCCAGCCCGCGTCTCCCTCTCCTCCCCGGGCCTCCAGCCGGCCCCGCCCCCGGCGCGGCGACGCTCTGGGCTGTCAGCTCGATGGTCCCCCCCCCCCCCCCCCCCCGGTCTCGCAGGCCGTCTAGGCTGGGGGCTGGGAAAAGCCAAACTGGGCGCCGGACAAGTTGCGGCGCGGAACTTGGTCCCGGAGCCTTGACGCCCGGCGCGGCCCCAGAACCCCCAACCCCCTACCACCCCAGGTGGCCTGGATGGGGCCAGGAACCGCTGGCAGAGGAACTGGGTGGAAGGGGGCCGCTGATGGGGACACGGTGCGCTGAGTTGAAATCCCCGAGCTACCTAAGGCAAGACCCTGAACTTGAGCCTCACTTTTCATGGCTGTAAAAATTGGAATGTTAACGGGGGTAAATTAAGTCTGCGTGGTATCTGGCACACGGTAAGCTGAAGCAGAAAAGAAGAAAGAAAAATAATAATAACTGCTGGAACCCTGCGTCTTCAAACAAAGCAAGGCAGGGTCGTTTCCTATAACCTTAGCCAGATCTAAGGCGGAGTCTTCTTAGAACCTCGTTGATCGCGGGCCCCCTGCCCCCACCCGCGGAAAAATTAAGACAAAAACCTGAACCCAAAGATCAAATTTAGAATGAAACTTACAAAGAAAAAAGATTAAGCTTCACAATATGAAAAGCTCTCCTGTTATGTAAGAATTTTATTCACTTCAAAAATTCACAGTTCATTAGAGAGCCTACTGTTTATTGGGCAAAAGTTCTTTCTGCTTACTACACAGTGAAAAACTGAAGACTTCAGAAAATCTTGTAAAAATCATCAAGTGGCTTCAAAATTACACAATTCTAGCCATCTAATCTTTTTTTTTTTTTTTTAATTCGTAAAGAACTGGGAATGGAGATAGTATTTGTGTGTGGGAAGCAGTATGGATTCCAGAAAAGCACGTGAATTCTTCTTACCAGTGCATACCGCACCCTCCCCTGGACACTTGACTCTCCACTTAAAGCAGACCTCCTAATGGATGTGGAAAACTCCTAATGGAAATGGACCTGTATTTTCCTGAGTCTGTTAGCTATGACATCATTGAGCAAACAGTTTTATTTCCTGCAGAAAGGATGGTTTAAATAGTGTATGAGCCACCCGTGGTGGCGCACGCTTGTAATCCCAGTACTTGGGAGGCTGAGACAGGAAGATCGGAGGTTCCTGGCCAGCCTCAAGTACTTAGTGAAGACTTCTGCCACCAATGAGACCTTGTTTCAAAAATAAAGAATAAAATAGGGCTGGGGGTGTAGTTCAGAGGTAGAATACCCCTTGCCGGGCGTGGTGGCACAACCCTGTAATCCCGTACTTAGGAGGCTGAGACCGGAGGATCTGGGTTCACGGCCAGCCTCAGCTACTTAGTGAAGCCCTGTTTCAAAATGAAGAATAAAAGATAGGACTGGGGGGTAGCTCAGAGGTAGAATGCTCCTGGGTTCAATCCCGAGTACCACAAAAAATAACATAAATAAAACAGAAAGGAAATAATATACATGAGAATAGGAAACAGTGAAGTAGAAAACAGAAAAAAAAAATGGAGAAATTCAGTTAAGCAGAAAGAAGGAAAAATCGATGAGAAAGCCACCAGCCAGATCAATCAAGGGAAGAGAAACTTAAACTACAAATTTCCAGAATGAAAGCATAAGCATCACTGAAAATCTTATAAACTAGGGGTCAACAAATTTTTTCCATAAAAGGATAAGTAGTGCCAGGTGGGGTGGCATTAATCTGTAATGCTAGCTACTCAGGAGGCTAAGGCTAGAGGATCACAAATTCAAGGTCAGCTTAGGCAAATTAGCAATACCTTGTCTCAAAAGAAAAGAAAAAAAGCTGCATTATATGGCTCAGGTATAGCCCTTGGGCTCAATCCCCGGTACCACAAATTATAATCAATAAATCAATAAAAATAAATTATCTTAAAAAGGGCTGGAAGCCAGGCATGGTGGTGCACCATTGTAATCACAGCATTTGGGAGGCTGAGACCAGAGGATCCGGGTTCGTGGCCAGCCACAGCTACCTAGTGAGGCCCTCTGCATCTTAGTGAGACGCTGTTTCAAAATAAAGAATAAAAAAATAGGGCTGGGGGTATGGCTTGGAGGTAGAATGCCCCTGAGTTCAATCCCCAGTACCGCAAAAAAAAAAAAAGGCTGGAAGGCAGGAGGATAGCAAGTTTAAGGCCAGCCTCAGCAACTTAGAAAGATCCTATTTCAAAATAAAAAAGGCTGAGGCAGGTGTGGTGGCGCACACTAGTAATCCCAGTACTTGGGAGGCTGAGACAGAAGAATCTCACGTTCGAGGATAGCCTCAGCAATTTTGTGAGGTTCTCAACTTAGCATCACCCTGCTTCCAAATAAAAAATTAAAAAACAGGGCTGGGGATATAGCCTGGAGGTAGAATGCTCCTGGGTTCTATCCCCAGTAACACACACACACACACACACACGCACACGCACACGCACACCTTAAAAAGTAAAATAAATAGAGCTGCAGGTGTAGCTCAGAGGTATAATGCCCCTGGGTTCTATCCCCTATCTCTCTCCCTCTCTCACACACACACACATTAAAAAGTAAACTAAATAGAGCTGTGGGTGTGGCTCAGAGGTAAAATGTCCCTGGATTCAATCCCCAGTACCATGATAAATAAATAAATAAATAAATAAATAAATAAATAAATAAATAAGGCTGGGATATAGCTCAGTGTTAGAGTACCCCTGGTTTTAATTTCCTGTACCAAAAAATAAGTAGATAGGTAGATAGAGAGATAAAGGGGGCTGGGGATACAACTCTGTTTGCTTAGTATGTGTGAGGCCCCCCGAGGTTCAATTCCCAGTACTAAAAAAGGAAGGAGCCGGGCGTGGTGGCATACGCTTGTAATGCCAGCATTTGGGAGGCTGAGACCAGAGGATCCGGGTTCAAGGCCAGCCTCAGCTACCTAGTGAGGCACTCTGAAACTTAGTGAGACCTGGTTTCAAAATAAAGAATAAAATAAATAAATAAATAAATAAAATTTAAAAATAGGGCTGGCAGTATAGCTCCGAGGTAGAATGCCCTGAGTTCAATCCCCAGTA
Organism: Graphiurus murinus; assembly: GCA_004027655.1. Lineage (NCBI taxonomy): Eukaryota > Metazoa > Chordata > Mammalia > Rodentia > Gliridae > Graphiurus > Graphiurus murinus. Next base: position 17,231 of record PVLC010030652.1, read on the forward strand.
CCACAAAAAAATAAAATAAAATAAAAAAGGAAGGAAAAAGAAGGCCATTTAGTAAATATTTTAGTGTTTGAAGGCTACATATGGCCTCTGTCACATAGTCTTCTGTTTTGTTTTACAATCCTTCAAAAGTGTAAAAATTATTCTTAGCTCATAAGCATATAAAAATAGGCTATAGGTTAAATTTGGCCCTTGGGCTACTATTTGCAGACTTCTACTATCAGCATTTTAAAAAATAATGACAAAACAAATAAATTAATGAATGACTTTATGCCAATAAATTCCAAACCTTAAGTGAAATAGATTCCTTGAACTAAAACCTTAAAGCTCACTCACAAAGAAATAACCTGCAGCCTGGTGCAATGGCACAAACATGTAATCTCAGGATTTAGGAGGCTCAGACAGGAGAACCACCAGTTCCAGAACAGTTTCTACAATGTAGGGAGACCCTCAGCAACTTAGACCCTGTTTCAAAGTAAAAAAAAAAATAAAATAGCCTGGTGTGGTGGCGCATCCTTGTAATCCCAGTACTTGGGAGGCTGACACAGGATGATCACAGGCAACCTCAGCTACTTAGTGAGGCCCTCTGCAACTTAGTGAGACCCTGTCCCAAAATAAAAATAGGGCTGGGGGTATAGCTCGAAGGTAGAATGCCCCAGGGCTTAATCCCCAGTACAAAACAAACAAACAAACAAACAAACTAGTACAAACCTATAATCCCAGTATTTGGTAGGCTAAGTAAGACAGGCTCACAGGTTCAAGGCCAGCCTCGGCAATTTAGGGAGACCCTGTTTCAAAATAAAAACTAAAATACGCTGAGGGTATAGCTCAGATGTAGATACCCCTGGGTTCAATCCCCAGTACCACACGAGCGTGTGTGCGTGCACACGCACACGCGCACACACACACACACACACACACACACACACAGAAATAGAAGACACTTTCCTCAACATAATAAAGAGCATTTATGAAAAATCCACCTCTAATATCACAATAGTGAAAAACTAAAAGCTTTTCCCCTAAGGTTGGGAATAGGACAAGAAAGCCTGCTTTTACCTTTGCTATTTTACATTGTACTGGAAATTCTAGCTGGAGGAATTAGGCAAGAAAAAGAAATACACTGCATCCATATGAGAGAGAAAGAAGTAAGACCAGGTGAACACTTGTAATCTCTGCAACTCAGGAGGCTGAGACAGGAGGATTGCAGAACATTGCATGCAGAACATTGCATTACCAAGCCTTGCTTAAAAAAATAAATTGTAAAAAGGGCTGGAGGTACAGTTCAGGGGTACAATGTCCCTGGGTTCAATCCCCAGTACCATAAAGTTTAAAAATTAAAAAAACAAGCAGGCATGGTGGCACACACTTATAATCCTAATACTTGGGAGGCTGAGATAAGAGGATTGCATGCAGGTTCATAGCCAGCCTCAGCAACACTAGGCCCTCTGCAACTTAGTGAAACCCTGTTTCAAAATAAACAATAAAATAGGACTGGGGGTGTAACTCAGAGGTAGAACACCCTTGGGTTCAATCCCCAGTAATGCACACACACACTAACACACACACACACACACACACACACACACACACACACACACAAAACTTCAGAATAAATTTAACCATGGCAATAGAAGATTTGCACACTTAAAACCACAAAATCTCTGAAAAATTAAAGAAGACCTAAGTAAGTGGAAATACATCAGTGCAATGGAACCAACTCTTATGAAGCTCCCAATGATTTGCTTTGTTCTGTTTTGTGTGTGTGTGTGTGTAGTATTGCTGATTGTCAATATTCAAATTGATCTACCAAATCAATACAACCAACCCCTATCAAAATCCCAATGATTTTCACTTTTTGTCTGTTTTTTGTAGTACTGAGCATTGAGCCTACCACTGAACTATGTTCCCCAGTCGTATGTGTGTGTGTGTGTGTGTGTGTGTGTGTGTGTGTGTGTATGTGGAGGCTGGTCTCACTAAGTTTCCCAGGCTGGCCTCAAACTTTTGATCCTCCTGTCTCAGCCTCCCCAATAGCCGGTATTACACGCATGCAGTACTTTTTTCTTTTTTCTTTACAGAATAGAAAATCCTATCTTATAACCAGGTGTGGTGGCACATGCTTGTAATCCCAGTA
>PVLC010030653.1:0-19214 GCA_004027655.1 Graphiurus murinus
TCCTGGATTACTGAGTACTGTGCACCTGGAGTGTTTTTCCTCTTTAGTAGCTGCTCTTTCTGCCTCTTTTGTTAAATTCCTTCTCATTCCCAAAATGACAAATGCTAAGAGTAGCCCAGGGCTCAGTTCTCTTTTTTCTACACTCACTTCCTGTATAATTTCATTCTATCTCATGGCTTTATCATGTGCTGTCCACTCCCAAATATATATACTAAACTGGATTGCTCCTCCAAACTCCATTAAATAATCTACTCAGTATTTCAACCTGGATGCCTAGTAGGCATATCAAAGTTAATATGCCAAAAAGTGAACTCCTGCTCTCTCTCCATTCCATCTTCTTTTATTTTTCCTCCATCTCTAAATAGTATCTCCATCTCTCAAACTGCATAAGCCAAAATTATATATGTCATCCTCACTTCTTTCTTTCTCTTACATCTATATCAAATATACAATAAATCCTGTTGGCTCTATCTTCAAAATACATTTAGAGCTCAATCACTTCTGTCTCTAGTTTTACCATCCTAATCGAAACTACTTTTCTCACTGGTTTTCCTGATTTTGCGCTGGCCTTGCTAGAATCGATTCTCTATGTAATAGCCACAATAATTCTTTGAAGATGTAAGTCAGACCATGTCATTTCCAAGTTCTGTCATTATTGCCTACTACTATCACTTTTTCTTACCCCATTAAGGCCACATTGCTTTTTTTTTTTGGTGCTGGGGATTGAACCCAGGAGCATTCTACCTCTGAGCTACACTCCCAGCCCATTTTATTTTATTTTTTTATTTGGAAACAGGGTGTCACCATGTTGCTGAGAGCCTTGCTTTGAACCTGTGATACTCCTCTCTCAGCCTCCCAAGTACTGAGATTACAGATGTGTGCCACCATGTTTGGCTGCCACATTGCTTTTGACACAGATGTTTCATGAAAAATTTCAAGCAGTCTCTTGCTACAGATTCTACTGTACTTGATAAATCTTTTGCCTAGAAAGTGTTTTTCTCTACATAGCCATATGATTCCCTCCTTTACCATTTTGGATCTTTGCTAAATGTTATTTCCCTCTACCCTATTTTTATTTTTATACCTTTCCCTGTTTATATCTTTCTATAACACATAAATGTCATATTATATATTATGTAAATAATATGTTATTGCCAGGCGTGGTGGCGCACGCTTGTAATCCCAGCATTTGGGAGGCTGAGACCAGAGGAGCCGGGTTCGAGGCCAGCCTCAGCTACTTAGTGAGGCACTCCGCAACTTAGTGAGACCCTGTTTCAAATAAAAAATTAAAAAAAATAGGGCTGGGGGTATAGCTTAGAGGTAGAATGCCCCTGAGTACAATCTCTAGTACTGCAAAAACAACAACAACAACAAAAAATATATATGTATATATATATATATATATATATATTATATAACCATCACATTTTGTCATAACTGTCATAGTATAATATCTGTCATATTATAATTTTATTTTTTTTTGTACTGGGCATTGAACCCAGGGCATTGCACTTGCAAGGCAACCATTTTACCACTGAGCTACATCCCAGCCCTGTAGTTTTACTTTTTTTTTTTTTTTCCCCTGGTACTAGGGATTGAAGCCAGGGGCATTCTATCTCTGGGATATACCCCCAGCCCTATTTTTTATTCTTTATTTTGAAACAGGGTCTCACTAAGTTGCAGAAGGCCTCACTAAGTAGCTGAGGCTGGCTGCAAACCTGCAAATCCTCCTGTCTTGGCCTCCCAAGTACAAGCGTGTGTCACCACACCTGGCATAGTTTTACTTTTTAAAATGTGTATATGTCTCTTTCCTTCCCCATTCCTCCTGGACCCAGAATATAGGTTCAATGAGGGGGGGTGTGTTTGTATCTTATATTCACTGTTGTATCTCCAGCACAATGATTAGATGAATGAATGTTGTCTAGTCATTAAGAAATTCTTGGTTGGCACTTACATTTTAGACCTAAGGACTTAAAAAGCTTTGCCTTTTATTTGCTGTTGACTTTGGGGGAAATTACTTAATCTTTTAAAGTTTCAAGTAAGCCCTGTGCTTATGTTTTTTTTTTTTTTTTTTGGTACTGAGAATTGAACCCAGGGGCATTCTATTGCCTAGCCTGCTCCCCTCTCCCAGCTCTATTTTTTATTTTTATTTTGAAACAGGGTCTCACTAAGTTGGTGAGAGTCTTACTGCTTGCTGAGGCTGTCCTTGAACCTGCAATCCTCCTGTCTCAGCCTCCCAAGTACTGGGATTACAGGCATGCACTACTATGCCCTGCTGTGCTAATAGTCTTACAACTACTTACTTACTCTTCCTTCCTATGCGACTTGTAGAAATTAATTCTCTAAGTTTCAAGAAGATCATCTGAAAAGTGGGGATAAAAATTGACTTACTTCAAAGAGTATTAAGAAGATTAAATAAAATAATACACAGAGACAAGTTACTTATAATGTCTGGCATATATTAAAGGGTTTAGTGAATGTTATTTTTATTATTTAAAAACTGCATTGTCTTAAATGAACTTAAATCTTCTACAGCTTTCCAATATATATTAAGATAAATACGTAATATTTTTCAGATCGTCCATGTCTTAAAAATAAACAACATGTGGAGAATTTACAGGAACCAGTTTTACAAATTTTGTATAAATATTCAAAAATGTATCACGTAGAAGACCCACAACATTTTGCTCATCTCATAGGAAGGCTTACTGAACTGAGAACTCTGAATCATAATCACTCAGAAATACTTAGCACTTGGAAAACAAAGGACTCCAAATTGACTGCTTTATTTTCTGAGAAATGGAATTTGTATTCACATTGTTGACAATTTTGAATGTTGTGGTTTGCTTTAAATTTTCTAAATCTAAGTTGGATGACTGATCTGGAAAACATGAACTGAATTGCTATATTACTAGTAGATCACCACAAAATTGATATTATCAGTGTTTATCAAAATTCTGTGGAATCCATCTAGCATTAGATAGACATCTAGGATTCTTTTCACGATTGGACTCAGAAGAGGCAATGGCTATTGTGACAGCTCAGCAAGCAAAGCTTTGGGTTTGAGCTCTGATGACAGAACATACAAGTTCTTTTTAATGTTGGGAGGAGAATGGTAGGTGTGAGACGTGTTTCCTAGCATAAGTGTGATGACAAAAGCAGACCAAGCAATTAATCTTTATATTGCTTTTCTCTTCCTCACTGCTTTGTTTATATTTGAGAGAACCTGTGTTGTCTTATCTCCTGAACTGCCTGCTTATTTAACATCTGAGGGGGAAGGGGAACTGTGAAGAAACTTTATTCTTTTTTATTTTGATTTTAACCAAAAATAGTTGTAAGGACAAAGCCCGGGGTCCTGCCTCACCACAACTCTTTGCAAATACCACCTTTCAGTGGTTACCCAGCGCTGTAATTGCGCACCTGTTTCCTTCCTGAGATTGTGAGCTCTTGAGGGGGCAGAATTGGATTTTCCACTGTCAGCTCATCTGTCCTCGCACCTGACACTAGTGAATAAAGAAACCTGTTTCCAACTCCGGTCTCTGTCTCCTGACTTCGATGACCTATTTTTCCTGCAACAGTGGAGGCTCGGATAAAGTGATGCTGAAGGCGGCTTTGGGGAGTCTGGAGCGGCCTTGCAGATGCATTATGTTATTTCAGGAGAAAACGGAATAGAGAGGTGGTTCTGTAGGAAATGGGGGAAGAGTATTCCTGGCTGAGGGTGGGTAGGCAAAGGCCCTGGGGCTGTGACAGCGAGTCATAGATGGTGTAGGTGTTTGCAGACCAAATGGCTAGAGATGAGACTGCAGACGGTCAGAGCTGATGTGAAGGCCTTGCAAGGGCATTTGCATTTTAGACGTTAGGGATGGGGATTTTGAAAATATTTGAGTGAACAGGGTGGCATAATTCAGGTTCAGAAGAAAATTTATAATATGAAGACTGGTTTAGGCATATGAGCCAAGAGTTAGGGAGACAGTTTTAACAGCCTGGATAGCCGGGTGTGGTGGCGCACTCTTGTAATCCCAGCATTCGGGAGGCTGAGACCGGAGGATCCGGGTTCGCGGCCAGCCTCAGCTACCTAGTGAGGCATTCCGCAACTTACTGAGACCCTGTTTCAAAAAAATAAAGAATATAAAATAGGGCTGGGGGTATAGCTCGGAGGTAGAATACCCCTGAATTCAATCCTCTGAGAACAGCACAAGTTTAAAGAAAACCAACTCGCAGGAGAAACAGAACCTGGGAAACTAAGGAGAAACAGAACCTGGATTTCCTCGCGAGAAGGGAAGTCTCGCGAGACGTGGGTCTCCGCGCCGGAAGCCCACGCTGTGGACCGTTATTTAGCCGTTAAACCGCCGGACGCCAGACTTCGGCTTCCGGCCGGAGGTTCTGAGGTGGAAGCTCTCGGTTCTTTCTGCTGCCCTCGTAGCCAGCGGTTCACGTGGGCACCAAGCCCGTGGTTTCTGACTAGTTCTTCAAAGGTAAGAGCAAGTGTACTGAGTTTCTTTCCCCGAGGGCGGAGTCCGGAGCTGGGCAACATTGGGATCCTGTAGCTCCCTCACGGGGTCGGTCACCATCCCCTTCACCGAGGTGGTCCAAGATGAGGCTGGTCCTCCTGGCGAAGTGATGCGATTTAATGGGGCCAGAGAAGGGCACGGGCTTTCCTTGAGGTTGCCCCTGTGATAACTGGTTCATCTGCGTCGACGGCATGGCGACTGGCGGTGGGGGGAACCGAGGGGAGATGGAGGGTCACGTTTTACCTGTGACCACCCCACCGCGGGGGATGCCGTGGGACGGTTAGCCGTAGCGGGAGTCGCGTTGACGGCTTTATCTAGCTATGTAGTACACAAACATCACCTTTGGGTAAAGATAAGCAATGTTCTAACCAAGTAATGTGAAACACTTTCCACCTCCCCAGGGCAAGAGATACAAATGGAAGAGAAAATGGAAAAGCAAAAGCCTTTTATGTTGTTTGTACCACCAAGATTAAGCACCAGTCAAGTGTCTGCAGTGAAACCTCAGACTTCGGGAGGAGATTCTAATTTCCTTAAGGTAAATTTGCGTATGAATCTTGATTTGACTTTTTAAAAATTTAATTGGTGCATTGTAATTATATCACGCGGTGAGATTCGAAGTGATACGTTTATACATGCGCACAGTACTCGGTATGTTTCCTTCCACACCCTCCCCCCCCCTTTCTTTCCTAGGGCATGTTAGTGAGATTAGTGATGAAAGCTTCATATAACGCGACAGTATTTAAACAGGCCTCCTGTTTCTTCTCCTTCCTCTACTGTACTGGTCTCTATCCTCTTTTGTCTGAAGTCCTTTTTCTGTCTTATTTTCTCTATAGCTCCCACATATGAGGGAAAACATAGGACCCTTGACTTTCTGAGACTGGCTGATCTCAGCACAATGTTCTCAAGTTCCATCCATTTTCCTGCAAATGACATAATTTTGTTCTTTTTTTTTTTTTTTTTTTTTTTGCGGTACTGGGGATTGAACTCAGGGGCATTCTACCTCTGAGCTATACCCCCAGCCCTATTTTTTAGTCTTTATTTTGAAACCAAGTCTCACTAAGTTGCGGAGGGCCTCACTAGGTAGCTGAGGCTGGCTGTGAACCCAGCCTCCTGAATGCTGGGATTACAAGCGTGCACCACCATGCCCGGCAATTTTGTTCTTGTTTATGTCTTAGTAAAACTCCATTTTGTGTGTATACCAAAATTTCTTTATCCTTTTGATGGAGATTGAGCCTGTATTGATTGCTAATAAGGGTGGTATTAATTGCTAATAAGAACAAGCTTTCATACTTAGGTAGAACAATAAAATTCTTTCTCTGTCTCTAAGCTAGCAGCCAAGAGCTGCAGCCAAGGTTGACCTTGGTCAGCTAAAACACTGAATGTTAAAAACAGACACCTGAACTTAAAAAAGAATTACATAGACTCTCACAGTAGTTTAGACTAAAGTTAAAAAAGACGAAAAAGCAAGCTATATTAACACAGTATTAATTACTAATAACACAAAATAGTTCTAGCCCCCAAACCGCCATTCTTTAAAAGACTATATTTGTGTCTTTCTTTTCTTTATTATAAAACAAATTTTCAACATAATAAGTAAATTCTAGCAGATAGCGATAAGGGAAAGCTGAGAACTCACCAAGGACATAGTGAGTAAGACATGTTTTAAACTTTACGAGTAAAAATAAAACAAATAATAACGTGGGCTTGTCCCATGCAGCCCTCTTCCCTTGCTAACCAAGTAAACAGAATCTCACTAAATTGCAGATGGCCTCATGAAGTTGCTAAGGCTGGCCTCGAACCTGCAATCTTCCTGTCTCAACCTCCCAAGTCCTGGGATTACAATTATGTGCCACCATACCTGGCTTGTAGAAAACTTTTTATGGCTGCTATAGCCAAGAGTATATCATTAAAATGCTATTCAATGAAGACAGTTCTCAATTCTGTTGGGGGGGGGAGCACTATGAAATTGAAGGAAAATACTAATATTATTCTATACTACTAATTAAAATTGCTAAGCTGAGTGTGGTGGCGCACATTTGTAATCCCAGTACTTGGGAGGCTGAGTCTGAGGATCCGGGTTTGCTGCCAGCCTCAGCTATTTAGTGAGGCCCTCTGCAACTTAGTGAGACCCTGTTTCAAAATAAAGACTAAAAAAATAGGATTGGGGGTGGAGCTCGGAGGTAGAATGCCCCTGGGTTCAATCTCCAGTACCACTAAAATAAATAAATAAAATAAAATTGTTAACATTCTTGAATACCTACAAAGCTTGTGTTAATTTGTAATTATTAAAATTTAATTAAAATTTTTCTTCACTTACATAGCAAGAACATTTGATATTCTAAGTGCTATATACACCCTAAAGGATTTATAATTACACTTATATAAGCAGATGTATATTATGTATTTGTATATTACACTGCTAGTTATCAAAGTAGTATGGAATGGTATACCTAAGAATATTTTTGTATTTCTAGAGTTTCAACAAAAGTACTGAAGATGATTTTAGTTTCCCATTTGCAGTGACTAATCGCTCCAAAACTGGGGAAAGCGTTGATTCAGGTAGGAGCCTGAATACAGCTTACATAGAATCTATTATATATGTTGTCAATTATTAAAAAATACAATACATACTTTGTTGATGTGCTTCACCTTAAAGCTAGATAAAAATTAATATAAAAATAAGAAGTTGGCATATTTAATACCACTTTTCTTTTATCTTGCAGATACTGCTTTGCAAAAAGTTAACTATGAGCCCATGCTTGAACAGGTCAGTTAAGCATAGTGTGTATAGATATAATCTGTTTAGGTATTGAATGAAGTGCTCATTAAAAAAAAACTAGTTGCTAGATTACTAGTATCGTATAATTAGTTGCTTTTATTTGGAAGCTCTCAGAAATATTTTCTTATGGAAACATTCACTTTTTTAGGTTGATAATTCTGGCAGTCTCCATTGTCAGGAAGGACCAAAAGAACTAAAAGACTCTGATTTCGAGGTCAGATTTTTCCATTTATTTTAAATTTCTTTAATTTGAGTATAATTAATTATATCTTTTGAAATACAAAATATTTGGTTAATGTTTTAAAATATATTAAAAAAAATTTTTTTAAGTTTCTGAAACACTAGGCTTCTGTGTTATAAAAGTATCTAAAAGTATCTAACCTGGGCTTGATGGCATATGCTTGTAATTCCAGTACTTGTGAGGCTGAGACAGAAGGATTGAAGGTTCACCGCCAGCCTCAGCTACTTAGTGAGGCCCTCTGCAACTGAGTGAAACCCTGTTTCAAAATAAATTAAAAAATAGGGTTGGGGGTATAGCTCGGAGGTAGAATGCCCCTTGTTCAATCCCCAGTGCCCAGTACTACAAGAAAAAAAAAAGCATCTAGTTTTTAGGTTTAAGGCTTTTTTTTTTTGCTGTGGGATTTTGAGGGGTGGGGGATTTAATTTTAAACCATAGAAATCAAGACTAAAAGAGAGGAGATACAGAATGTGAAAAGAATGATAAACCTGGGCGTGGTGGCGTGGTAGCACAAGCTTGTAATCCAGTACTTGGGAGGCTGAGACCAGAGGATCCAGGTTTGCGGCTAGCCTCAGCTACTTAGTGGGGCCCTCTGCAACTTAGTGAGACCCTGTTTCAGGTTTGCACCACCAGGGTGCGGTTTCAAGCCATTATTTTACACAAGAATCTTTCAGATAATAGATATAATTTTCTTTTTTTCTCTTTTTCTTTTTGTGGTATGGAGGATTGAACTCAAGGGAGTTCTACCTCTGAGCTACACCTCTACCACTTTATATTTTTTGTTTTGAAACAGGGTCTTGCTAGGTTGTTGAGTCTTGTTAAATTGCCAAGGCTGTCCTGGAACCTGTGATCCTCCTGTCTCAGCCTCCCAAATACTGGGATTATAGGCATATGCCATCACACCTGGCTTTAATTATCTTTTGGCTGTTTATTATGTAGGGGATTTGTAGGACATGCTGTATTTATGGCATATAGATATGCCCAAACATTCTTATGGCATATAGATATCTTTTTTGTGTGCATGGTACTAGGGATTGAACTCAGGGGTTTAGAGGTAGAATACTCTTTTTTTAAAATTTTTAAATTTTTTTTTTTTTTTTTTTTTTTTGCGGTACTGGGGATTGAACTCAGGGGCATTCTACCTCCGAGCTACACCCCTAGCCCTATTTTTTATTCTTTATTTTGAAACCGGGTCTCACTAAGTTGCGGAATGCCTCACTAGGCTAGGAGTATAGCTCAGTACAAAGAGCCCTTGATTACCTAGTATGTGTGAGACCCTGGTTTCAATCCCCAGTACTATCAACAACAACAAAATGATATTAGGAAGCAGAAATAAGTATGTTTAAGATAACAGAATAAGAACTAGGTATGGTGGAACATGCCTGTAATATCAGCTGCTTGGGGGGCTGAGGCATGAGGATTGGAAGTTTCAGGCCAGCCTTGGCAACATAGTGAGACCCTGTCTCAGAATAAAAATAAGGGATAGGAGCTGGAAGTGATGCATACCTATAATCCTAGTACTTGGGAGGCTGAGATAAAAGGATTGCTGGGTTGCAGCTAGCCTCAACTGAGCGAGGCTCTTAGCAACTTAGTGAGACCCTGTTTCAAAAATAAAAAAAAATAAAATAGGGTTAGGGGTGTAGCTCAGAGGTAAAATGCCCCTGGGTTTCATCCCCAGTACCACTACCACCACAACAATAAAAAATAAGGACTAGGGATGTAGCTCAGTGGTAGAGCTTTCCTGGGTTCAATCCACAGCACTGCAAAACACACACACACACACACACACACACACACACACACACATCCACAGCACTGCAAAACACACACACACACACACACACACACACACACACACACACAATGCCTCTGGTCTTTACAATATAATACACATGAAAAAGCCAGAAATCTAAATAAAACTTCAGGCACAGTGAATTACACAGTGAATTATGTTTTATGTTCACTATTATTTTTCTTGTTATTATATTTCAAATTTCACTTTTTTTTTTTTTTTTTTTTTTTTGGTACTGGGACTGAACCCAGGGGCATTCTACTTCCAAGCTAACCTCTTGCCCTTTTATTTTGAAACAGGATCTTGCTAATTTGCTGAGGCTGGCCTCAAACCTGTGATTCTCTTGTCTCAGTCTCCCAAGTACTGGGTTTATAGGCATGGGCTACCATGTGTAGCAAGTTTCATGTTCTTAAGTTAATTAAAAGATTTCAAGAGCCGGGCGTGGTGGCGCATGCTTGTAATCCCAGCATTCGGGAGGCTGAGACCAGAGGATCCGGGTTCGCGGCCAGCCTCAGCTACCTAGTGAGGCACTCTGCAACTTAGTGAGACTCGGTTTCAAAATAAAGAATAAAAAATAGGGCTGGGGGTATAGCTCAGAGGTAAAATGCCCCTGAGTTCAATCCCCAGAACCCCCCCCCCCCAAAAAAAAAAGATTTCAAGATCATTGTTAAAATTTATAGATTTTTTTTTTGTAAAGTGATTTATTTTAGCTTTTACCCAGATTATCTGATACATACACTCACACACACACACACACACACACACACACACACACACACACACACCTTTTTGTACTGGGGATTGAACCCAGTGGCATTTTACTTTTGAGATCACTCCCAGCCCTTTTAAATGTTTTATGTTGAAATAGGGTTTCACTAAATTGCAGAGGGTCTTAAGTTGCTAAGGCTGGCCTCAAACTTGAGATCCTCCTGTTTCAGTACTAGATTTACAGACATGTGCCACCATACCCACTGATTAAATTATTTCTAACTTTGTATTTAAGCACATTTTAGTCATTTGACTTTTTTCAGCAATGTCTAACCTAGTCAAATGACTAGTAACTTTAGCAAAGAAGCTAATACTTTGAGTTAACTAGTCTGGGTGCTTGCCTGAAATTCAAGTACTTGGGAGGCGGAGAAAGGAGGATTGCAGGTTCAAGGTCATTGACCTAGGGAGACCTTGTTTCAAAATAAAAATAAAATAGGGCTGAGGGGTATACCTTGGAGGTAGAATACCCCTGGGTTCAAATCCCAGTACCAGGAAAAAAAAAGAGTAAATGTAGATTTCAGTATGCTACTAGAACATAGATTGAAAAGTAAGTCACTATTATTATATAGCTACCTATATATAGATATTTTCAATAGGCAGCTTAAATTATGAATTATATTTTAAATTAATTTTTGGAAACCTTTTTAAATAGAAGTCAGAGTCAATAAACAGACTGTATTCCAAACTGTATAAGGAGGCTGACAAACTTAAAAAGTGGAAAGTGAACATGGAATGTGAACTGAAGCAGAAAGAAAATAAGTTGGAAGAAAATAAAAAAGTAATTGAAGCACAGCGAAAAGCCATTCAGGAACTACAGGTAGAATGAAATTTTGAATTATAAATATAGCATTGTAAATAAAGTCATTACTTCAAGGTAAATGGGATTAATCTCATTTGTGTGATGGAGATTTTGAGGATTGCTTTTTGAAGTCTTGATACTACTTACAGTTTAATTTTAGGACTGAGCATTGAGCGCAAGCTGCACCAAACTTAATTCAAATTACTAGGGAAATAAATTATAAGAATACTGATTTAATGATTCTAATCTATGATAGTTTAAATTTTTGTTAATTCCCATTATTGATGTTTTGATTATGTCTTTCATTATATTAGAATGTATATATAAATAAATAATTTTGAACTTGAAAATGTTTAGCTTTGATTTAATAGTGTAAAGTAAAAAAATGGTGAGAAAATTCAGACAGATAAAACATTTCAAAAGGATTAGAGAAGATATATTACATTAAATTTTTATTTAAAGCTGGGCATGGTGATGCATACTTGCATGCTCTTAGTATTTGGGAGGCTGAGACTGGAGGATCTGGATTCAGGGCCAGCCTCAGCTACTTAGACAGGCTCTCCACAACTTAGACCCTGTTTCGAAATAAAGAATAATAATAATTATAAAAAAAATAGCTCAGAGGTAGAATGCCCCTGGGTTCAGTTCCCAGTACCACACACACAAAAAACAAAAAAAAAAAGAAAGAAAAAGAAAAAGAAAAAAAATTATTTAATTAATTAATTTATTATTTATTTGCTTTTTAGCAAATTTTTTCATTGATGAAAGTGAGACCCATATTCTTACGGAAAATCCATAAGCTGTGACAAAAAAAAAATCTTTATTGTATAGAAAGAAAAGAATTCTTATAGACCCCTCTAACATATGTTTAGGTAGAGAAATACTGTTTAATGATTATACTCATGTTTATTTTGCTAACCAAAATGTGATGAACTGTTATTGTTTGATAAACTAGTTTGAAAATGAAAGAATAAGCTTGAAGTTAGAAGAAGAAATTCAAGAAAAGAAAGATTTAATAAAAGAGTAAGTAATAATTTATGAATTTGAATTTGTTTTTCCAAATTTATTATAAATTTATTAAGATTTCAGAAATTTATTGAACACTTTCTATGTGTTATATAATATCATCTTATAAATAGAATTCTACTTGAATACTGTGGAAAAAGAAAGACATACCCATTCTACATTCTTGAATTTGGCAAATTGTGGTCAGTGACTAATAATTCTCAATTTTTAAAATGTTAGACATTAGGAAGAATCATTGCTTGATGTCAAACAAAGATGACTAATAGTTCTGTATCTATAATTGCCTATATATATTGTCTGCTTTCTGTTTCACTCTTGCCCTAGGTGACTTGCTAAATAGAGCTCAACTTGGTTCCAAGCTGATTCTCACTCTCAAATTTCTATTTGTACCAGTGTAACAATTTCTACAGAAAAATTATAGGTGGAAAATTAAATCTAACTGTCCTATGTATTGGCAACTTCAACACAGCTAGAGGTCATATTATTCATGTAATGAATTCCTCATCAGAAAGTTATTTTTTTGTTTTGAAGGTTAGATATCTAGAACATTTTTTTGGAGGTATTTAGAAAGTGAAAAACCTGCCGGGTGTGGTGGCACACATTTGTAATCCCAGCATTTGGGAGGCTGAGACCAGAAGATTTGGGTTCGCAGCCAGCCTCAGCTACCTAGTGAGGCACTCTGCAACTTAGTGAGACCCTGCTTCAAAATAAAGAATAAAAAATAGTACTGGGGGTATAGCTTGGAGGTAGAATGCCCCTGAGTTCAATCCTGAGTACTGAAAAAAAAAGAAAAACCTAACCCTCTCTTCTCATTATTTCTCCTTAAAAAATTCTAAAACTGTTTCCTGAAAGGTTATTACTAACAAATTGGGTAGAAACTTAAGGAGTTGTCACTTTTGCTTAAAGGGAGCAGTTGCTGAATTATTTTTGCTAATAGTTTAGTCAACCCACTTTTTCTTCATTTACTCACTTATATTTTTTGCGGTACTGGGGATTGAACTCAGGGGCACTCTACCTCCAGAGCTACACCCCCAGCCCTATTTTTTATTCTTTATTTTGAAACCGAGTCTCACTGAGTTGCGGAGTGCCTCACTAGGTAGCTGAGGCTGGCCTCGAACCCGGATCCTTCGGTCTCAGCCTCCCAAATGCTGGGATTACAAGCGTGTGCCACCATGCTCGGCTTTTTAAGTTTTTTTTTAGAGCATTCTAACAATGTTTCATAACTCTACTATGTGATCTTGCTTTGAGATTAGATTTTACTTAGACTCTTTCCTTTATTCCAGGAATAATGCTACAAGGCAGTTATGTAATCTGCTGAAAGAAACCTGTGCTAGATCTGCAGAGAAGACAAAGAAATGTAAATATGTTTTCTGTTTTATGTGATTCTTATGAAATTTATTATTTCTTTAATGGTGGAGGCAGAGAAGGGAAGAAACTGTCTTTTCATTTTTTTCAAGCTTTATGTGCCTCAGAACTTCTCTTTGTGTAAATAGTAATTAGGTTCTCAGTTCTTTGAGTTTTGAGCTTCCTGAAAGCTCATAACTCTTTTTGAAAGGTAAGATATTTTAAGAGGTATATACTTGGCAGTTGTAGTTAATTCCCATATCAGTTGAAGTGTGATTATGAGACTTTTTCTTCTGTTTGGGACAACCAGGAAATAAAATCACTAATAAAATAAGCTGGATATGGTTGTGCATGCCTGTAATCCCATTACTAGGGAGACTGACAGGATTTCAGGTTTGAGGCCAGCCTCAGCAAGTAGTGAAACTCTCATCAACCCAGCAAACCCTGTTTCAAAAAAAAAAATAGGGCTGGGTCTATAGCTTGGAGGTAGAATGCCTCTGGGTTCAATCCCCAGCAACACACACACCCATAACCACACCCACACCCACACCCATAATAGAAAATACTAGCAGAGGGCTATACTGAATACAGTCATGTACTATAAGGATGTTTGGGTCAATAGTGAATCTTATATACTGTGTTAGTCCCATAAAATAATTATGGCTGGAAAAAGTTCTATCAACTAGTGATGTAGTTTTTGTAATATCAGCAAAACACATTACTTACATTTGTGGTATAATGGTATAAACAATCCTATTGCACTGCCAGTTGTAAAAAAGTATAGCACATATAATTATATTCAGTACATAATACTTGATAGTGATGATACACAACAATTTTACTGGTTTATAGATATTGTTTTGTAAGATACTCCTAATCTTTATTTTAAAATGTACTCATACATGTACATGTATTGGCATATTTTAATTATACAACTAATGAGGTTTAAAGTGATATAATCATACACACATACCTCACTTGGTATGTTTTCCCCTCCAGATCTCACCCTATTGCACCCCCCTCTCCTGGTGCATATTAGTAAGATTGGCAGTGATACCTTCATATATGGACATAGCATTATTTGGACTTCTTCATCAGTTCTCCTTTTTTCTCTACCTTTCTGCCATCTCCATCCCCTTCCACTATTTTACTGGTCTCTCTCCTCATTTAACTGAAATCTCTCTTGCTTCCCATTTTATATCTAGCTTCCACATATGAGGGAAAACATGATCTTGGACTTTCTTTTCTTAGTTCTCTATTTCACTGACTTATGCTCTCATTTTAATTATATCCCGCCTTCTACTGGCTTTGGAGTTACTGTTTCTCTATTAGCTTAAGATAGATTATTAGGTTGTTTATTTGGAATATTTGTTTTTAAAAAATTTAATAATTTATTTGGCACAATATATAAAAATGTACTCAACATGTTGTAAATATATAATTGAGATGTTCTTGTTTTTTTTTTTAAATAGTAAGTGTTCAAAATATGGCATGTATCTTATGTTTATAGTATCTATCAATTTGAATTGGCCAGATTTATAGGGCATAGTAGCCACATATGGTTAGTGAGTACTATATTGAACAGCAGAGAGAAGATTAAAACTTTTACAGTTTTATATTGGCACAGACATGTTTTATTGTGCCTATAACTCATCTTAATTAATGTGGACACTTAATGCTATAAAACTTCTTCTTAAAACCTTCTTTATAATGTCTCAGATTTTGGTAAGTAATGTCTTTTTTTTTTTTTTTTAGTGGTACTGGGGATTGAACCCAGGGGCATTCTACCTCTGAGCTACACCCCAGCCCTATTTTTTTTTATTCTTTATTTTGAAATAGGGTCTCACTAAGTTGTGGGTTGCCTTACTAGGTAGCTGAGGCTGGCCCTGCAAACCTGGATCCTCTGGTCTCAGCCTCCCAAATGCTGGGATTACAAGCATGTGCCACCACACCCGGCAAGTAATGTCTTTTGTTTTCATTTTCTTCTCTTCTTCGTCGTCTTCTTTTTTTTTTGGCGGTACTGGGAATTGAACTCAGGGGCATTCTACCTCTGAGCTACATCCCCAGCCCTATTTTTTATTCTTTATTTTGAAACAGGGTCTCACTAAGTTGTGAAGTGCCTCACTGAGTAGCTGAGGCTGGCCGCGAACCCGGATCCTCCGGTCTCAGCCTCCCAAATGTTGGGATTACAAGTGTTCGCCACCACACCCGGCTTCTTATTTCTTTTATGATCCAGTCCTCATTTAAAAGCATATTCTTTAATCTACATGTATTTATGTAGTTCCTCTGAGTCTTCCTGTTGTTGATTTCTATTTTAATCCATTATGATCTGAAAAGATAAGGAATTATATCAATTTTTTGAATTTGGTAATGCTTGCTTTGTTGCCTAGAATATGGTCTATTTTAGAGAAGGTTCAATGAGCAGTTGAGAAAAATGCGAATTCAACCGTTGTATGAAATATTCTGCAAATATCTATTAGATCCATATGGTTTACAGTATTCTGTAGGTCTGAAGAGTCTTTACTGGTCTTTTATCTAGATTACTGATCTAATCATGAGAGGTATGTTGAAGTCTCCCATTACTATTGCATTTGAGTCTATCTGAGTCTTAATATCAAGTAGTTTCTTTCTTTCTTCCTTTTTTGTGGTACTAGGGATTGAACCCAGGGGTATTCTACCTCAGAGCTACACCCACAGACCTTTTTCTTTTTTGTTTTGAAACAAGGTCTTGCTACTTTGCTAAGATTGTCCTTGAACCTGCTATCTTCTTGTCTCAGCTTCCCAAATACTGGGATTACAGATATGCACCACCATACCCATCTCAAGTAGTGTTTGCTTTATTTAAGTGAGTATGCTGAATTTGGAGCATAAATGTTTAGTATAATTATATCTGCCTATTGGATTGTTCCCTTTATCAGTAAGAAGTGACCCTCTTTGTTTTTTGGATTGTTCCCTTTATCAGTAAGAAGTGACCCTCTTTGTCTTTTGGTAAGTTTTGGCTTGAAGTCTGCTCTGTCAGATATGAGTGAGATGAGCTACCTCTGCTTGCTTTCAGTCTCTATTTGCATGAAATATCTTTTTCCATCCTTTTACTTTTAGCCTTTGAATATTTTTGCCTATAAGAAGAGTTTTTTTGTAAGCAGCAACTAGTTGCTTTTTGATATTTAGTCCACTTCTGTCTTTTAGTTGGGGAGTTAAGACCATTTACATTCAGTGTTAATATATAGAGGTTTTTGTTATTTCTTGTCCTTTGGGATTATATCTTCTATTTGATTCAGTTTTAGTTCTCCTTTACTGAATTACTCTTTTAATGGAATTTCCCCCTTTTCTGGCTATGGGGTTTATTTTTCATTTCTTGTGTTTTATTTCTTTAAGTGTTTCCTATAGAGCCATCTTAGTAGTCATGAATTCTTTCAGTTTCTGCTTGTAATGGAAAATTTTTATTTCTCCATTGATTTCCAAAGATAGCTTTGTTGACTATAACAATCTTGGCTAGAAATTGTTTTATTTTAGTACATCACTCCAAGCCCTCTGGGCTTTTAGAGTTTGGGTTGAGAAATCTGGAGTAATTATTGATTTATCTTTGAATGTTACCTTGCCTTTTTCTCTTGAAGCTTTTAAGATTTTATTCTTGACCTCTGTGTTAGTCTTGACCTCTATGTGGCATGGAGATGTTCTTTCTCTTTTTTGTACTGGGGATTGAACCCAGAGGCATTCTAATTCTGACTTATACCCCCAGTCCTATTTTATTTTTTATAATGAAACAGGGCCTCACTAAGTTGCAGAGGGACTAAAATGGTGAGGCTATTTGCAAATCTGTGATCCTCCTGTCTCAGTCTGGTATTACAGGTATATGCCACTGCACTTGGCTGAAAGGTTCTTTTTGATGTTGCCTATTTGGGCTTCTGAATGTTTCCTGTATGTTAGTGTACATTTTTTTTCTAAGTTTGGGAGATTCTCTGATATTATTTTCTTGAAGACTTTTTTTGGCCTTGTTTTGCACCTATAGACCTTCCTCAATGCAATTATCCTTAAGTATAGTCTATTGATGTTTTCTCAAATTTCTTTCTTTCT
The DNA here is from genome assembly GCA_004027655.1 of Graphiurus murinus. NCBI lineage: Eukaryota > Metazoa > Chordata > Mammalia > Rodentia > Gliridae > Graphiurus > Graphiurus murinus. Next base: position 17,332 of record PVLC010030653.1, read on the forward strand.
TTTTGGTACTGGGGATTGAACTCAGGGGCATTCTACCTCCGGGCTATACCCCCAGCCCTATTTTTTCTTCTTTATTTTGAAACTGGGTCTCACTAAGTTGCGGAGTGCCTCACTAGGTAGCTGAGGCTGGCCTGAACCCGGATCCTCCAGTCTCAGCCTCCCAAATGCTGGGATTACAAGCGTGCGCCACCACACCCAGCTCAGGGTCCATTATTGACTGCAGCACAGACATGCTGATTTAAGCCCAATGCTGACATGTCCAGACAAGTTTCTGAAGCTATATGCTGGCATATCTAAACAAGTTGTTTGGTTTTTTGAGCTATATGTTGACATGTCAAAACAAGCCGTTTATGAGTTCTTAAAACTTTTATATCTCATGCATTATACAGATTTTTTCTTTTTTCCTTTTTGGCATTTATCTTGCTTTGTGTTCTCTGAATTTCTTGTACTTATGGTTTGGTGTCTGACATTAATTTGGGGAAATTCTCAGTCTTCAACTATTTCTTCTATTTGTTTTTTTTTCTTTTTCTATCATCCCATTATGCACATGTTAAACCTTTTGTTTCTGTCTCATAGTTTGTATATATTTTGGGGTTCTTTTAGTTGTTTTTTTCTCTTTGCTTTTCATTTTGGGAGTTTTTGTTGAAATATCTTCAAGCTCAGAAATTCTTCTGTTATCCATATATAGTCTACTAATAAGTCATTTATGTCTGTTTCTGTGTTTCTCCCCTTCTTTTATTGATGCATCATGGTTATAGATAATAGTAGGATTCATTGTTACATATATTCATACATGTACATACATAATTTGGTCATCTTCATTCATCAGTATCTCCCTTTTTTCTTTGTTTTCGTTGTTTGCATTTTAGTTTAGTTCTTTCTTAGAATTTCCATCTCTCTACTTACATTGCTTATATTTTATTGTGGTGCTAGGAATTAAACCCAGTGTTACCAGGATCCCTAGTCAGAGGCTTGACTCTGGAGTTCTGAGAGACCAACCACATTTTATTGCCTGCCACATTGAGAGTTTAATTAACAAATTAAGAAATGAATAGTGAAGCAAGAAATGATTTTATTCTTGATTTGGCCAAAACTCAGAATATAACCTAGAAATTTGTTTTTTTCTTTATTGATAATAGCTTTAGGATTATATAGAGGGAAGAACAAAAGCAAAAAGCCAAGGGGTAAGCATATGTATTTTCAGTGAAGCTGTGGGATCTGCAGGTCAAGAGGTGCCAGGGGTAGGGGGTGGTGGTGGTTTCTGCTCCTAGTATGAGATGGAGCTGGGAAGTAGAAAGCAGCTTAAAGAGTACAGGTTGAGAAGACTGGGAACTTCTTCTAAGTCTTTCAATTGTAAAAGAACCCTTCTTTTTTTTTTTTTTTTTTTGCAGTACTGGGGATTGAACTCAGGGGCATTCTACCTCCGAGCTATACCCCCAGCCCTATTTTTTTATTCTTTATTTTTGAAACAGGGTCTCATTAAGTTGTGGAGGGCCTCACTAAGTAGCTGAGGCTGGCCGCGAACCCGGATCCTCCAGTCTCAGCCTCCCAAATGCTGGGATTACAAGCGTGCGTCAGCACGCCCGGCAAAAGAATCCTTCTTAAACTAGGGCTTTGCATATACTAGGAGAGCACTCAATCATTGATCTATACTCCCACTCCCTTATATATTTTTGCATGATATCTACTTTATCCACTCAAGCCCTGGTATAGCAGTCATAGTTGTTTTATTTTATTTAATTTTTTAATTTATAGTACTGGGGATTGAACCCAGGGGCATTCTACTTCTGAGCTATACCCCCAGCCCTATTTTTTATTCTTGAGCCGGGCGTGGTGGCGCACGCTTGTAATCCCAGCATTTGGGAGGCTGAGGCCGGAGGATC